>ML386065.1:148962-192216 GCA_005239525.1 Nicotiana knightiana
CTAACCGGGGGGGTGGGGGGGGGGTGGAGGATGTTTCTGGCCCAATTTACTAACGGAGGATAAAAGTGAGCTATATACCATAGTTTAAGGATATTATTTGACCTTTTCCGAAAAAAAATAAATTCATTGAGCGGTGACGGAGGATATCGAACATAACTTTTTTTTTTTGTGCGCAACAATGAGTACTATATCTAATTTTGCTTTTACCATTTTAAGGGTCAAGGACTGTCCTCCGTGATCATAATAAATGAGTTTAAGAATATTTTTCTGTATATATATATCTTAAACTCATAATAAATAACTAAAAGGAATTCTTGATCAATACTACAATCGACATCCTCTCTTTAAAATATGCGATACGGCAAATTTTTTGATACAATTAACTAAAATTCACGTAATAAGGAGTCCGGAACCAAAATAACGTAAAACTTATATAAAGTGGTGAAAGTAATGTACAAATGAAAAAAGAATCAAAATAGGTATAGCGCATGTACCATGAGCTATATATGTTTGGAATCACAGAAGAGATTAATATACATTAGCCGAGTATGACAATATTATGCAAATCTGTGTGTCAAAAAGCCTATAAATAAATGAGTGCCCAAAGTACCAACGTCCTGTTTGGTGCACTGATCGAATGGTGAGTGGTAAGATGTGGGCCCTTGTTTTGCGAGCTTGAGTACAGCTACAAGCAAAAAAAAATTATTCCATTTTTTATTTATCAAGTATTATAAATCCAATGTATGTGGATGTCCCTTTCAATGTATGTAGATGTTCTTTCTGTAACTGTCTTTGGGAATTCATACCCCAAATGAATGAGTTCATTAACTCATCTAATTTCAGAAGCATTTTGTAACCTATAAATAAGTTGTTATTCTCCTATTGAAAATACACAAGAAACACACTTGAAATAAGAAGAATAGTTCCCTCTTCTCTACATATCTTATCTATTATTGTCTCTTGTCTTTTGATGCTTTACTTTATAATTATAATATTTATTTTATAACACGTTATCAGCACGAAGTTCTAACCAACTGAGGTTATCTGCTTCATTCGAATTTTATTTTCTTCAAAAAACAAGAGGTAGTTAATTTCTTTTCTGATCCAGGTATATATTCTGATGTTTATAAAGTTTCTATTAGGATCTTCTTTAACCTCAATTTTGTTACCATATGCATAACTGTTTTGACTATGATTATAATAATTGCCTTGGTATGGAAATAATAAGCTTCAGTTAAATTGTTATTCTTTTTTATATAATCTACGAAAAAGTTTAAACATATACATAAATAGATAAGTATTAAATTGAATTATAACGATTAGACTAATTAATTCCACATCCAAATGTTACAACAGAGTTGGGATAATAGAAGTAACGAAATGAAAGTTCACAAACATTTGCACTATGAAACTCTTCAATTCAATGAAATAATTGTTATAAGCTTTGACTTCTAATTTGTAGGATTTGAAATATGTTAATTATTTTTACTCCTGTAATTACAATCATGTTTAGCAATAATCTTTTGTAGGTCCTAATATTCTCCATATTCATAACTAAAATACATTACGTCCGTTACAAAATATTTTATCTTGGTACATTATGAAGTAACGCCTACTCCATTAATTAGGTCGTAATAAATTAGTACTTGCCAGAGATTTTTGTGTTGATGTCCTAATACCTATTGAATTTGGATTGTTAACCAAAAGTAGATGTGATACTTATATTGTGGATGACGATAACTTAAATTTGCACCTAATCTGTGACCAAAAATTTTCCAATATGCTTCTTAAGAAAAGAAAAGGTAAACGAGAGGTAATGAGTACATGAAGTTATTATATGTGCAGGTACGTCTATTTCACTAATATTTTTTTTAATTATAGTAGTGTTGGCTACTGTCTTTATGACATGATATAGTAATAGAATATTATCATAGCCTTGGTAATATGAAAGTCAAGGTAATTCACATCCCTTTTGCAACATCTGTTTGAATTCATTTATTTGATTTATAAGTTACGATGCATTCTAAAGAGCTAAGTGATTGGAATTTGGATCACACGCTTGTGCTTACAAGATTTTTACATTACTCAATCATGTTTATAATTATTTTCTCGTTTGAAATTATGTGCTGAAATAATCACTTATAACATATTAAAAAAAAAAATTCATTCTACATGCCTCGAATTTGCTTCTGTAGTAGCAATAATTCAAAAGAGGTGTTCAGACACCAAATTTGAGTCTTGGTGCATCATGATGATAAGATGCTGGGTTTTATTCCCAATGCATTATGCTTAACATGCCTTTATGAGGGTAAGACATTGAGTTTGAGTCCCAATGCACCACAATTAATGATATAATGATGATTGAGGCAAAATAATATGCTTTTAATGAATCTCGTCCCTCTAGATCTGCTCCATTCCCTGAAGAGAATGTGATAGAAATAGATCAAAGTCTGAAAGAAGACTAAATAATTAATGGGGCCGTATGAATAATAAAGAAGAAATATGTCTTCTAGATAGTGCTACGACGCACACCATATTAAAAGATAAGAGATACTTCTCTTATTTAATTATGAAAGAAACCAATATCATAACAATATCTGGTAGTACAAACTTAATTGAGGGCTCTGGAAGAGCGACTATATTACTACCAGCAAGAACTATATTGGTTGTTAATGATACATATTGTAGTAGGTCTCAAAGAAACATGTTGAGTTTCAAAGATATTCGCCAAAATGACTATCATATTGAGACCACCAATGAAGGAAATATTGATACCTTTATATTACTACAATAAAAGTGAAAATAAGTATTTTCTTGAAAAGCTTCTCGTATTTTCCTCCGGATTAGATTACACTAATATTAGTATAGTTGAATCACATGCCATAGTAAACAAGAATTTTACTAATGATTTTATTATTTGGCATGACCGGTTGAGCCATCCCGGTTATAATATGATGCACAAAATAATTAATAATTCACATGGTCATTCATTGAAGAACCAGAAGATTCTTCAAACTAAAGAATTCTCTTGTGCTGCATGTACTCAAGGAAAACTGATTATTAGACCATCAATAATTAAAGTTGGAGTTGAATCTTCTGCATTTTTAAAACGTATACATGGTGATATATGTGGGACCATACACCCTTCATGTGGACCATTAATATATTATATGATTTTAATAGATGCATCTACAAGATGGTCACATGTGTGCTTGTTATCAACCCACAATTTGGCCTTTGCGAGGTTACTAGCTCAATTAATAATATTAAGAGCACAATTTCCAGATTATGCAATTAAGACACTTATTCTTGATAATGCTGGTGAATTTACGTCCCAGGCCTTTAATGATTATTGCATATCAATTGGGATAACAATTGAGCATCATGTTGCTCATGTTCATACTCAAAACGGTCTAGCAGAATCATTGATCAAACGCCTCCAATTAATTTCTAGACCAATGCTTATGAGAACAAAACTTCCCATTTCGGCATGGGGCCATGCTATTTTTCATGCATCAGCTCTTGTGCGGATCAGACCTACAAGCTATCATAAAGAATCCCCAATACAATTGGCTTTTGGTTAGGAGCCAAATATTTCCCATCTTAGAATATTTGGATGTGCAGTATATGTTCCAATTGCTCTACCACAACGCACAAAGATGGGACCCCAAAGAAGGTTGGGGATATATGTTGGGTATGAATCTCCTTCTATTACAAAATATCTGGAACCTATGACTGGAGATTTATTTACGACAAGATTTGCTGATTGCCATTTTGATGAATCGATATACCCAATATTAGGGGGAGAAAATAAGCAGTTGCAAAAAGAGATAGATTGGAACGCATTATCACTATCTCATTTAGATCCTCGAACAAAGAAATGTGAATACGAGGTTCAAAAGATAATTTATTTGCAAAATATTGCAAATCAACTGCCAGATGCATTCACTAACATACCAAGGGTGACTAAGTCACATATTCCAGCTGCTAATGCTCCTATTCGAATTGATGTCCCGGTTGAACAATACATAAATACAAATGAGTCTAAGCCACGCTTGAAACGTGGTAGACCAATTGGTTCCAAAGATAAAAAATCCTCGAAAGCGAAAATGAGCGAATGATCGAGGAGATCATAATATGGAGGCAATTGATCAAAAACAGCCCCGTGACATAACAAATGTTAATACCTCAGAGGAGGTCCAGGTACCTGAAAATAATAAGAATGAAGAGAGCTCAATAAATTATGTCTCTACGGGTAAAAGGTGAAACCGAAATAATATTATTGTCGACAACATTTTTGCTTATAATGTTGCTGTTGAGATAATGCAACAAGATGAGGATCTTGAACCAATATCTGTTGGTGAATGTAGACAAAGAAATGATTGGCCAAAATTGAAATACGCTATCCAGGAAGAATTAGCGTCACTTGAAAAACGTGAAGTATTCGAACTTATAGTCCGAACACCTGAAGGAATAAAACCAGTAGGATACAAATGGGTTTTTGTGCGAAAACGAAATGATAAAAATGAAGTCGTTAGATATAAAGCACGACTTGTTGCATAAGGATTTTCGCAAAGACCTGACATTGATTATATGGAAATATATTCTCTTGTGGTGGATGCAATTACTTTCAGGTATCTTATAAATTTGGCAGTCCATGAAAAACTTGATATGCGTCTGATGGATGTTGTCACAGCCTTCTTGTATGGAATATTAGACAACGGAATTTATATGAAAATCCCCGAAGGGCTTAAAGTTCCTGAAACTAATAAAAGTTTTCAGGAAACTTGTTCAATAAAGCTTCAAAAATCCTTATATGGATTGAAACAATCAGCGCGAATGTGGTATAATCCCCTGAGTGAGTATTTGCTGAAAGAAGGGTATAAGAATGATCAATTTGTCCTTGTGTATTTATAAGAAGGTCTGGATCTGAATTTGTTATAATCGATGTGTATGTTGATGATGTAAATATCATTGGAACTCCTGGAGAACTTCCAAAAGCAGTAGATTGTTTGAAGAAAGAGTTTGAAATGAAAGATCTTGGAAATACAAAATTTTATCTTGGTCTACAAATTGAGCATATGAAAGATAAAATTTTTGTCCATCAACCAAATTATACCAAAAAGATCTTAAAGAATTTTTATATGGATAAAGCACATCCATTGAGTACCCCGATGATTGTCAGATCACTTGATATAAATAAAGATCCATTAAAACCTCATGAAAATGATGGAGAGCTTCTTGGTGATGAAACTCCATATCTTAGTGCAATTGGGGCAATAATGTATCTTGCAAATAATACTCGACCAAATATAATTTTTGCAGTAAGTTTATTAGCAAGATTTAGTTCCTTACTAACAACAAGACACTGGAATGGTGTTAAGCATATTTTTAGATACCTCCGAGGGACTATTGATATGAGATTATTTTATTCTTATGAATCCGATTCACAGTTGATTAGTTATGCAGATGTAGGTTATTTGTCTGACCCACATAAAGCCCGATCTCAAACAGGCTATCTATTTACTTGTGGGGGTACAACTATTTCATGGTGTTCAACAAAATAAACTTTAGCTGCTAGATCTTCCAATCATGAAGAGATAATAGCTATTCATGAAGCTAGTCGAGAATGTGTATGGTTGAGATCAGTGACTCAATATATTCAACAATTGTGTGGTCTTTCTTTAAAAATGAAGATTCCAACGATATTGTATGAAGATAATGTTGCTTGCGTAGCTCAACTTAAAGGAGGATATATCAAAGGAGACATAACAAAGTACATTTCACCATAGTTCTTTTTCACACATGATCTTCAGCAAAATGGTGAGATAAATGATCAACAAATCCGTTCAAGTGACAATCTAGCAGATTTATTCACTAAGTCGTTACCAAAATCAACTTTTGAGAAGCTGAAACATAAAAATGGAATGCGTCGTATCCGAGATATTAAATAAAGCTTTCGTCAGGGGGAGTATAATGCGCGCTGTACTCTTTTTCTCTTAACCAAGGTTTTGTCCTAAGTGGGTTTTTCTGGTAAGGTTTTTAATGAGGCAGCACTCAATGCGTATTACAAGATATGTGTACTCTTTTTCCTTCACTAAGCTTTTTCCCACTGGGTTTTCCTAGTAAGGTTTTAACGAGGCACATTATCTTTTAAATGGACATCCAAGGGGGAGTGTTATAAATTCAATGTATGTGGATGTCACTTCCAATGTATGTAGGTGTTCTTTCCGTAACTGTCTTTGAAATTCATATCCCAAATGAATGAGTTCATTAACTCATCTAATTTCGGAAGACATTTTGTAACCTATAAATAGGTTGTTATTCTCCTATTGAAAATACACAAGAAATACACTTGAAATAAGAAAGAATAATTCCCTCTTCTCTACACATCTTATCTATTATTGTCTCTTGTCTTTTGGTGCTTTAGTTTATAATTATAATATTTATTTTATAACACCAGGGATTTTTTTTTCTTTTCCATTTCCTTTCGTTCATATCATTAATTAAAATTTTAATAAATTTATTTTTTTGAGAAACAACTAAAACTTCCAAAAAACTATTTTTATTCAATTTGTTTAGTTTCAATATTAAATTGTAAATGATGTTCATATTTCATTAATTAAATTTTTTATAAAGCTAATACATCTTACCACTTACCATGCGACCAACACACCAACCAAGACTTTATTATTTGGGGCGTTCACTTATTTAATTATGGCCTTTTGACTCACAAAATTTGGGGAGAAATTTAAAAATAGCCAGATTTACAAGTGGCCGTTCAAAAATAGTCACAGTTTTAAAAGTAATCGAAATTTAACCACTTTTAATATAAAGATAAATTTGATTGAAAATACTGTTCGAAATACAGAAAATACTCCAGTATAATATACTGGAACTCCAGTATATTATACTGGAACTCCAATATATTATACTGGAGTTCCAGAATAAGTATACTAGACTTCCATCATAATATACTGTAGCTCTAACATAGTATACTGGAGTTCCAGTATAATATACCGGTCTAACATAATATCCTAGAAGTTCATACACATGTGCTCCAATCTCCAATATATTATACTAGAACTTTCCGTGTGTTGGACTTCCAGCATAATATGCTTGAAGTTCATACACCGGTGCACCGATCTCCGGTATATTATGTTGGAACTTTCCGTGTTGCAGCAAAATAGTGACTAATTTTCAATGACTTTGCAAACGCTGGCTATTTTTGAATGGCCAGTCCGAAAACTGGCTGCCCCGTGCTATTTTCACCAAAATTTGCGTAGTCAAGTCAGACTCGACTAACGTTCGTTAACCTCGTCCGTGATTCCAAATTTATATAGCTTATGGTATACATCGCTATACCTATTCTGGTCCTTTTTATTAAATTTATTTTGTACATTATCTAAGTTTTATGTTATTTTTTTTTGGACTATGCAATTGATGTTTGACTATAAATGTATATTTTTAGTGTATTGCTTATCTTATGCTTTGGGTAATTTTATGATTTATTATGTGGCGTTTAAGCTTAATTGAGTTATTTTTACCTGTAGCATCATTGGAATGCATAAAAGAATGAAAGTTACACAAAAGGATATTGACACAAGAAAAGAGCACGAAAAGGAGAAAATCGGAGCATGGCAAAGGCACATCGATCCAGGCCTCACCCTGCCTGGCTTAAGGCGATGTCCCAACTGGCCCCAGCCTCGTCTGGCTTATGGCGAGCTATAGAACAGGCCCGCCTGACTTAAGGCTTGGTCACCGAGTACGCGAACAGATAATTTTCTACTCAGTTTTGGACTTGGAGACTTTGACCCTAGCGTATAAATACTCCCTAAACATGTCTAAGAAGAAGGGTGGACATTTTTAAGAGGGGAATTCGACCAACTGAGAGCACGAGCTGTCGTGGAGGCCGAAATTCATCAAATTCTTTCTTCCTCCATATTTAGTAATTTTAAAGTTTCTTTGGATGATTTGTTATTTTTCTATCATGTTTATGTGAAGCTAAACTTCACGTTCTAGGATAGTGGTTCTTTGATGAATATTGTTATTTGAATATTGATTTTGATTTCCTGATTTATCGTATAAGTTAATTTATTCAATCCTGCCTTAAATTATTTGATTGCTTGATCACCAATTAAATATTATTTATAAATCAAGAATTGAACTTGAATGTGGGAAGTGAAAGATTGCATATAGGATTGAGCAGAACAAGTTCCTGAACCCCAAGCATCGATAAATGGATTCACGGTTAGGATAGACATATGTGCCTTGCTTAGCTTGGTTATTATACAGGAATTACGAATGCATTCTTGTTAACTCTATAGACATATAGGCATTAGGTTAGTTTGAATAAGCGAGTACGAGATTAACAGATTCTTATGAGCAATATTAACCCCGCCGACCAATAAACTATATAAATTAATTAGCCAATTCAATTTAAGAATAAACGAGTGTTAGATAGCCCATAACCCTAGATAGTTTTCATTGCATTGATAACACAAAAATCTGCTTTTCCTTTGTTTAGAGTTCACTATTTATTTTTCCTTTATTTTAATTAGTTTAGAGTCATATAATTCTAGATTTAATCCTTGTTTGGATAATTAGAATAGTTTAATCTAATAATAAAATTGATAACAAGTTCTTGTGAGTTTGATACTCTATCTTATCACTTTATTACTTGACAACCGCGTATACTTGCATGTGCGTTTGGCAACAACAAGTATTTGTGGTAGTTGACAAAAACTTGATTTGAAAAAGGCTATAAAACATGATTAACGTTTAGGTATTGACTTTTAGGAACTATACAATCCGAGACAACAACCTCAGAAATGTTCTAGATTCTCATCATATAAATAAATTGAGATGGAAGAATAATAATAACTTTTGAAATACAGCCAACTTATGATCCATCTATTGTACCAATCCATATTCAAGTGGCAGACAGGTTAATTCAAATATTGAGTACTTCCAAAGTAAGCTAATCACTTAAAATAATCCAACCTTAAAAATAGTTTTAGGTCAGTGATCTCCTAATCATATTTGATGGTTGCGGCAAGTGGAGGGTTGATTTAGTCACGCAAAGAGAGATACTTTTATTAAACTAGTTAATGTAACGGACAGACATTTTATGTACTGATCAAGAATTCTTTCTAGATATTTATTATGAGTTTAAGTTATATACACCATAAAAAATTTATTAAACTCATTTATTATACTTCTTGTAAATTATGATCGCGGAGGCTTAAAAAGGAAATGTGATGACCCAAAAGGTCATCCCCGCATATTCTATCTAATTCTGTGTTCCGAGGTCGTGAAAACCTCCTTCTATCTCACCTCGATTTGCGTGCGCAGCCCGGGCGTATAGCCGGGAAGCCTTTATGTGAAAATTGATAAAAAATGATAATTTTGTATTGGAAATTTGAATAAAGTTGACTTTAGTCAATGTTTTTGGTAAACGGACCCGGACCCGGACCCGTGATTTGACTGTCCCGGAGGGTCCGTAGAAAAATATGGGACTTGGGCGTATGCCCGGAATCGAATTCCGTGGTCCCAAGTCCGAGAAATGAATTTTTAAAGAAAATTATTTTCTGAAAAATATAAAGGTTTTTGAAAATAAAATTTGAGGTGAAACCTGTGATATCGGGCCCGTATTATGGTTCCGAAGCCCGGTACAGGTTCGATATGATTTATATGTGTTATATGTGAAGTTTGGAAATAAACGAACTTCGTTTGGCGTGATTCGGACCTTAAATGAACAATCTGAAGTTTATGAAGTTTTTGAGAATTTCTATAGATTTTGAGGTTTGATTCGATGTTTATGATGTTATTTGGGTGGTTTAATTACTTGAATAAGTCCGTAGGATGTTTATGAGGTTGTGTGTGTATTTGGCTTTGAGCCCTGAGGGCTTGGGTGAGTTTCAGGTAGGTGTCGGAGTGCAAAACTTAGGAAAAATCTAGTGTAAAATGAGTTTTCTGCTATCTGGTGTTCTCTTCTATGCGATCACATAGACACATCCGCGATCGCATAGTATAAAATGGACCAGCCCAATTTTTTCCTTCAATGCGATCGCATTTCATGATACGCGATCGCATAGTGCATCGTTTGGCAACAAAAAAATTTCTACTCTGCGATCGCATAGTGGTCCTCGTGAATGCACTGTGCAAATCCTTGGCAGTGGCTCTTTCCCTTATATGAGATCGCATACTTAGCTCCGCGATCACATAGAACCTTTTGGCCAGTAGTATTTTTTTCTCCTATGCGATCGCATCTCTGTGTCCGCGATCGCAGTGCACAAATAACAAGGCAGACAGATTATATTCCAAAAACCAGGGGTTTCACCATTTAAAACATATTTTGACTTCTAGAGCTCGGTTTTGGGCGATTTCTTGAGGGATTTTCACACAAATCGAATGTGTAGGTGTTCTTCCACTAGAATTAAATATATTTCATGAATTAGTTCTTGTTTTTATCATTTAATTTGTGTTTTGGGTTGAGGGGATTGTGGGTTTTGAAAGGAAACTTCAAAAATGAAAATTCATGATTTGAATGACCAAATATTATCGGAATTGGATAAATTTCGTATGGAAGAACTCGTATCAGAATGTGTAATTGGAATTTGTAAAATTTGTTGGGTTCCGAGGTGCGGGCCCGAGGGTAGACTTTTGGGTCGATTTTTATAAATTTGCAAAGATTGAAACTTTATTATTTGGAATCGTTCCTTATACATTTTATATGTATTTTGAACTTGTTTTAGTTGATTTTGAGTCGAACGGAGGCCTTCCCGCCCGAGAAGTCTATTTTTGAATACCGGGTTGTCGTCTTTGAGGTAAGTATCTTGCCTAACCTTGTGTGGGGGAACTACCCCTTAAGATTGAGTCTTATATGTTGATTATAATCCGTGTACGAGAGGTGACGAGTGTGTAATCAAACTTGTTTGCAAATAGATTGCCCTTTAGGGATTTTGGGTCCTTATTCTCCCCATATATGAATTGAACTAGTTATATCTGAATTCCCTGTTTCTAGTCTCAACTCTTCCTGTTCAAATTAGAAGTACTTGCCTAGCATTCCTTGTTTCTTATAAGATCTTAATTGACTTAAATGAAGACTTTGTTTTTCCTACCGTCATGCTATGTCTTCCTTCATATGCTGCCTATGTGACTAAAACTAGTATAATCTCGCTCTATAAGTGTCTAACAAGAAATTGGAATATCTATATGTTGGTCAAGCATGCCCGTGAGTCGTACCTTCTGACTTAAATGATTTTCCTCTTAAGTAATACTTGGGTTTAATTGATGACCGCCCGTGGTGATGGTATTCTTTGATGTTGCCTATTTACTGAGCATTTGTTCAAACTGAGTTTACTCGGTGAAGCTAATTGTCTAAGTGAGATTGGTTATAGCTGATTCCCCTGCGGTGATGATTTGGTTTCTTAGTTGTGAACTTGAATATGTATAATCGTTGCCATATTTACCTTGTTTTCCCCTCGTTATGCTGCTCTCTCTTTGTGCTTGGCATTTCTCTTAGTGGCTACTTCTTATGAGCTAGTTGTTACCACTTTTGTGATTAAAGTCTTTGTATTGATTTGCACATTGCACTTTGTATTCGGCCTTGTTTGCTTTCGTGCCGGTTGTGGTTGCATTGCATATTTAAATTTGGACTACAGACAGAGATCCATGAGCTTTCCCCTTGTACTGCATATTTAAATTGGGACTACGGACAGAGATCCGAGAGCTTTCCCCCTGTACTACATCACATATTTGAATTGGGACTACAGACAGAGATCCGTGAGCTTTCCCCCTGTACTTCATCGCATATTTAAATTGGGACTACGGACAGAGATCCGGGAGCTTTCCCCCTGTACTGCATTGCATGACAAATTCTGAGTTGCGGACTGAGTTGCGGTAGTTTTATGATTGAGGAGAATTGGATCGAAAGATATAAATATATATATTGAAAAGTATATTTGAAAAGCATTTGTCTTGCAGAATAATGATATTTGAAAGAGCAGTACTTGGGAAAATATATTTCGAACATCACGTATTTTGATGATATTTGAAAGAGCAGTACTTGGGAAAATATATTTTGAACATCACATATTTTGATGCTATTTGAAAGAGCAGTACTTGGGAAAATATATTTTTGAACATCACGTATTTTGATGATATTTGAAAGAGCAGTATTCGGAAAAGTATATTTGAACACCACGTACTTTGAAGAGACTATGTAAAGAATTAGGAGTTATAACATTCATAAAAGAAAGAAAAAACCAATATAGGAACTTCAACTAAGAAAGAATAAGAATAAGAAGAATAGCTTAAGTAAGGTAATCACTTCTTTTTTTCGGTATACCGCTCTGCGAGCAGAGCGAATGAACATAAATCTTTCCGAATATCATGAATATCCTTCACCCCTTATCTCCTCATCTTCCTATTTATAAGCCACANACTGGGTTTATGGGTTTAAACTGACTACGACCAAAGTCGTGGCTACTTCAACCAAAAAAAGGGCGACCCCCTATTCAAACCAAAAGAAGTACCTCACCTCACTTACGAAGAAGTTGTTGGAGCTGGGCTCCGAACTATGAGAGTTTGCTTTTTATCTTTCTCAGAGCGGTCTGATCAAATAGGGGATCAGACCACTCCTGGTGTTTTAACTAGTCATTAATGGTCGGCTTAATTAGTACCCTTTCGGTATGTGTTGCGAACACTTTCATTTTTAGCCTCTCATCTTCTCTAGAGAAGCAAAACTCGAACGGATAGAACAGATGGTCCAACTACATAACTTTTTCTTTTTCATTACTTCCATGGTCGTGCCTCGTGGCACGGCAGCACCCGCACTATTGAAATGGTTCGTCAGTAGAGATGTTCCCATGTTAAGATTTCTCTTTATAAAAATATATAAATGTACATTCAGAGAAAGTATGTTTCAAAGAAGAAATTTCTCTATTCCGAAATGATTATATCTTTAAAGCTTTCAAAATAAGCTCACGATTTAAAGGTTTTCACTCGAAGGTTGACCAGTTTTATTGAATTATTGGCTAAGGCCTGACGTAGATAAATTGATGCAGTGCTGAGTTGCTAGTGTTTTTGTTGGGTTGTGATTCTCGCCATTTGGATTGCATTCTTTCCATTCTCTTTGCATATTTCTATTATGCTGTCCGTTGATCGTATTATTGAATTTCCTTCCGTATTATTCGATCGTATCGTTAATTTTATTGAAAAATCTTTAGATAGATATTATGTTTCGGTCTTCTATACACTTATGCCTTTTTACTTATTAGACCGGTGGTGTCTTCACTAGTCCTCGTCACTACTTCACCGAGGTTAGTCTTGATACTTACTGGGCACCGCTCTGGTGTGCTCATACTACACTTCTGCACATTTTTGTGTGCAGCTTCAGGTTATCGTTGTTGGTACCTACGCAAATCATTGCTGAGGTGTGATGACCCAAGGGGTCATTTTATAAAATTAGACTCTGTTCCATGCTTAATAGCCATAAAATGACTAAAATTAAATACCTCGATTTGCGTACGCAGTCCGGGCGTAAAACCGAAAAGCTTTTATGTGGAATAAGAAATAGTGATTTTTAGAATTTAAATTTGATAAAAGTTGACTTTGGTCAATATTTGGAGTAAACGGACCCGGATCTATGTTCCGACGATCCCGGGAGGTCCGCAGTAAAATATGGGACTCGGGCATATGCCCGTAAACGAATTCCGAGGTCCCAAGCCTTAGAAATCAATTTTTGAAAGAACTTGTTTTGCTGAAATGTTTGTGAATGAAAGAAAATAAATAATGCTAAAAATCATTGGTATCCGGCCCATATTTTAGTTCCGCAGCCCGGTACAGCTTTGTTATGATATTTAAAGGTTAACTGTGAAATTTGGTAAAAAACGGAGTTCGTTTGACGTGATTCAGACATCCGGTTGAGAAATTATGAACTTTAAGAGTTCTTGTTGAAAATGATGAGTTTTTAGGTTTAATTCATAGATTTACATTTTATTTTCATGATTTTATTGCACGAGCAAGTCCGTATGATATTTTTAGACTTGCGTGCATGATTTATTTAGAGCCCGGAGGGCTCGGGTGAGTTTCGGATAAGCCGCGGGGTGTTTTTCACTTAAAAATAAATGTTGGTTTTTTTTTTCCAGTTCTGGTGTCCATGTATTTTGACCTGTGCGATCGCATAGGAAAGTCTGCAATCGCACAGAGTAAAATTTGAGGCATGTTTGGTACCCTGTGCGAACACAACTTATTTCTTGCGATCGCGGAGCATAGCCTGGCCAAACTGTGCGATCGCACATCCTACAGTGCAAACACACTAAGTAAATCAGGTCTGGGAGGAGGGGAGGTCAATACCCTATGCGATCGCACCCATCCCCATGTGAACGCACTGCACAAATTTCCTTTACACTGTGCGATCGCACCTCTTTATCCGCGATCGCACAGTTGCCTAGCCTAGCTAATATAAATACCTGTTAAAGAACAGGCAGAACATTTTCTTCTCCAATTTTTCGAAGTTCCAGCCCTAAAAACGAGTTTTCTTCA
The DNA here is from genome assembly GCA_005239525.1 of Nicotiana knightiana. NCBI lineage: Eukaryota > Viridiplantae > Streptophyta > Magnoliopsida > Solanales > Solanaceae > Nicotiana > Nicotiana knightiana. The sequence goes on from ML386065.1 coordinate 163,513, forward strand.
GAAATCTTCATCCCCAATTCATAGGTAATCAATTCCAAATCTTGTTCTTTCAATTCCTTACTATTTTGTATCACTTTTAAGGCAAAAATGAAGAATTTTCATGGTAAAAATCTAGGTTTTGGGTAGAATTAAGGAGTTTTGTAAAAATCAAATTTTTATATCAAATTAAACTCGGATATCAAAACTAATAGCATATTTGGGTTCGTGGGTGAATGGGCAAACGTAATTTGGTCCAAACCCCGAGTTTAGACCTAGCGGGCCTGGGGTCGGGTTTTGACTTTTATTTGAGAAAACTTAGGAAAAATTATATTCTTCAATAAAGTTAGTTCCTTTAGCATTAGTTAATGATATTAAGTTAATTGTGATTAGATTCGAGCAATTTAGAGGTGAATTTAAAAGGAAAAGCGATAATTGAGCAGTGAGTGGCCTGCGGAATTGAGGTAAGTGTTTGGTCTAACTTTGGCTTGAGGGAATAGGAATCCCCACTTGTTTGCTATGTGAAATGCATGGGCGTGGTGTATAGGTGTGGTGACGAGTATCTATGCACCACCCAAATTAATTGTTAAACATGATTCCCCTTCCCGTTCCCAACTTAATTGATTATTGTCCTAATTGTTATGTGTTCATTATTGCTTTTATGACTATTTGGCCTTGTTGATCTGTTGTTAGATATTGTTGTGATTATTTGGAAAGAGTGTTAGTTGTTTGAGCTGGTTTCCTTGTGATATGTATAACGGTTCAGAGGTTTGGTATTATTTTTACGAATTATATATATATATATATATATATATATATATATATATTTACGTTCTTGGTGGTTTCGTTTTGATAATATTGAGGAAGTTGTGAGAAATGCAGTCTAACCGTTTCGTAATTGTTGTTGTAAGTGCGTTAGAAATGTTGGCTGTTCTCTTGAGTTTATCTTAGTATATAAAGACTGAGCTAGATTGACAGCGTTACAGTGTTTACTTATATTTTGGTTGGTTATATTGTGAAATGATATTGGTTAAAGCTTACGAGCTATATGATTTTCTGTTTGAAATTGTGGAGATAACAGTATTGTGAAAGGCTTGGCCTGTATTGTGAAATTTTTTATGAATAAATTGATATGATGTGTCTGGTGGGAGCGGGTTGCACGCTGCAACAAGGAGTGATAAGGGTGGATATGTGGGATCGGGTTGCACGCCGCAACAGGAGCAATAAGGGTGATATATTTAGGGAGGAGCAATAAGGGAGGACAAGTGGGAGCGGGTTGCATGCCGCAACAAGGAGCGATAAGGGAGGACATTTATATTTTTATTGATTTTCAAAGAAAATAAAGATTTGAAAAGCTAATATTTATTTTTAATGTTTTGTTTTCTTGAAAAATAAAGATTTGAAACTTCCTATTTTATATTATTATTTTCATATTTTGGCACTACTTTTATTCAAAGATAAAGTTTGAAAACTTGGAAATTGTTGAGGATTGGTTGTAACTGAGGCCTGAAAGAGGCCGTTGTGTTACTTTATTATTATTGCAGTATTTGAATTGATGTGTTTATATTTCCTTCCTGTTTTACAATTATTGTCTCAGATATATTTTCTTGTTCGTGTAGAATTATTTTATTGTGTTATCGTATATATAATAATATCACAAGTTTATTGTCAAAGTCCCGCCTTAGCCTCGTCACTACTTCGCCGAGGTTGGGCTCGACACTTACTCAGTACATGGGGTCGGTTGTACTGATACTACACTCTGCACTCTTTTGTGCAGATCTAGGTACTAGCCCGCAGTAGAGATTTTTAGAGCATTCATCTATTTATTCGGAGACACGAGGTATATCTGCCGGCGTTCGTAGATCCCGAGAGTCTTCTCCTATTTTTATAAAACCGTTTTAGTATATTCAGAACAATTACACCATTTCTTTCGGCCATTATTTGTAGTATTCTTTAGTAGTTCGTGGATTGTGACACCAGACCGTGAGGTAGTCTTAGAGTTGTTTGCAAAATTAGTTCGTGATCCGTTTTATTTAAATGGTTATTATTATTATTTTATTTTATTTTTTTTGGGAATTATTCTAATTAAGTTCCTTTGGAAGTTATTTATTTTTGCTTAAGTAATAGATTAAGGAAATACATTATTCGAGTTCTAACATTGGCTTGCCTAGAAAGTGTGGTGTTAGGCACCATTACGATCCCCGAGGTTGGGAATTTGGGTCGTGACAAGTTGGTATCAGAGCACTAGGTTGCTTAGGTCTCACAATTCACGAACAAACTTGGTAGAGTCTGAAGGATTGGTATGGAGACGTCTATACTTATCTTTCAGAGGCTATTGAGTTAGGAAACAACTCCATTTTATTTTACTCTATCGTGCGAATTTATTCTACCATTGATGATTGAACTTGTCTATTCTTGTCCTCGCACAAAATCTCGACAACACGCAAAGCGTCTACAACCAGACAAGTGATGAAGCCCCAATGACAGCCGCGATTAGGGGAGGAGACAGAAGCAGAGCTCAGTCTAAATCTCGAACATCAACACCTACTGTAAAGTCTCAAATGGATCTGGACGCGGAGGTTCTAGCTCAGCCGGTACATTTTGGACTAGCCCATATCCCAGAGGGATTCATAGTTACTACAGTATTGCAAAACAAGGGAATAGTTGAAAGCAACGGGGTTGAATTATGTGAGCTGTGAAGTTTAATGTTGCGGATTATCAAGCATTTTGACCTATGACTTCGTGCCAAGTGGAGAAGTCCACCGTCAAGGAATAGATTGTGGGGTCATGTGTTATATCGATTTTGGCTTGAAAGGTATAAGGCCTAAGATTTTTGCGAGAGATAAAGCTAAGGATTGCGGTGTGTCTGTCTCCTTAATAACCATATACCTCAGTACCAAAGGAGTTATATAAACAACTTTAGATCTACAGAAGGTTTACTCAGCGTGGAAGTTACGGTTGCGGATTTTTGGGTGCTCCAGAGGGAGTACAGTGGTTGACAAGCTCCTAGACTATATTATCTGCATAAAGCTTTACTTGTGGGATCATTGTGCATCAATACGAATAAGAATTACCCCAAGGAATAGCGAAGAGTACATGAATAAGTGGGGTAGCTCATCGGGTTTGAGTCAACATGGTAAATTAGAAATTGGTCGCCGGTGGTTGAGGCAATCCTACAAAGAGGACGACCAGCCAGTGCAACATCAACTATTTGACTTAGTTCTCATAAATGCTTTTGAAAGAATTTGTTTCTCGGACCCTCAATAATGCGTGGTGCATAAGGTTTGAGCGGTTGCGTCAGGTCATATGACGGTGTTAGAACATGCTACCAGGTTTGATAAGTCAGCCCGTCACACTCCTACTTCGGTTTATCTAGCCAGAAAGAAAGTCCACAGACTCGTTAAAGGACTCAAATATGATTGTAAAATTTTGGACGACTCAGGGCAGGTTGATACTTCCTTTTGGCTAGTGATAGAAATTTTCCTAGACTTGGGAGAGTCATATTTCATCAGAACACTCAAGTTACGTGCCCCATTGTAGTTACAACTCAACTACATGACCATCTAGGGAAAAAGGAGTCGGAATGTCGAAAGTGGAGGTTAGATTCCTAGAGGTGGAGACCCAGCCTGTTGATATATTTTCTATGGTATGACTGAGGTCATTACATTAAATGGTGTCATTACAATAACAATCTCTAATTATTATAAAGTGATGATTTCCTGAACTTAATTCGGTTATGAGTATCTAATAAAATTCTTCTAATATGCTCCACTCTCGGGTGAGCTTCGTAACTCAAAAATCTACTTATGGGAATACTTGTACTGAGAAATTCTATGGAGGTAGCCATGTCTATCATTACGTGTTGTAATTTTGTCATCGGAAAATATTTAAAAGAAGGAAAAGGAAGGTTTCGAGTGGCACGAAATGCATATTACTTGTGATTCAGAATTGAGGACGAGATCCTCGTGTTGTAATATGATTTGGTATATTTAAACCGGGCTACGAGCCGCGATGGAAGTTATGTAAGTATGAGATCCTTGTGATGGAAATTCTTGTGTTTAAATTCTCCCTTGTAAATTAAAATTTTACTATAGTACTAATAGGGAGTCATGCTTGTTAAGGTTATTAAAAAAAAAAAAAAATTTCCTGTATAATAATAATAATAAAAGCAATGCTAATAATAATTAAATAAATAAATAAAGAAATAATTAATTAACTGCGTATAGTTTACCAAATCCATGTTATAATTATTGAGCTTTGACCTACGAGGTATGTGCCGCCCCTGTGGCGTTAAATGAGGCACGTTAAGTCGGGTATATAATTATGAGGTCTTCATGAATCTCACCTCGTCATCAGTATTGTAAAGGTTGAAAGGGGTTTATTGTTAACGTGAAGCTGTTGATAATTCCGTAAGTGGCTATGACAAACTATTAAGAAAATAGAGGCGGTGAGTATGGGAAGCCTTGTGTATATTCCAGTTGGTGAGAGGCCGTTAGCTTCAAACATTCAGACATTGGCTAATCAGTTTGTGAGGTTGGGTATTTCCCCCAGCAGTGTGCTAGCTCGTACAGTCGGTCGTCTTCTCTAATCGAGCATATCCGGAAGCGGCAGGATGGTGATCCACATTTGGCTGTCCTTAGGGACACAGTTTGGCACGGTGATGCCAAGCAGGTTATAGTGGGAGATGATGGTGTTGTGAGGATACATGGTTGGTTATGTGTGCCAAATATTGATGGCCTTCGTGAGTTGATCCTTTAAGAGGCTCACGGTCTTAAGTATTCCATTCATCCAGGAGAAGCTAAAATGTACCAAGATTTGAAACAGCATTATTGGTGGAGAAGGATGAAAAAAGGACATTGTGGCTTATGTGGCTCGTTGCTTAAATTGTCAGCAGGTAAAGTATGAGCATCAAAGACCTGGTGGTTTGCTTCAACAGATAGAGATTCCTGAGTGGAAGTGGGAGCGTATCACTATGGACTTTGTTGTTGGACTCCCACGGACTCAGAGGAAATTTGACGCAGTTTGGGTTATTGTGGATATGCTGACTAAATCAACACATTTCATTCATGTGGCAAGTAATTATACTTCAGAGCGGTTGGCTGAGCTGTATATTCGGAAGATAGTTCACCTTCATGGTGTATGTGTGTCTATCATTTCTGATCGGGGTACGCAGTTTACTTCACACTTTTGGAGAGCAGTTCAACGTAAGTTGGGTACCCGAGTAGAGTTGAGTACATCATTTCACCCTCAGACTGACGGGCAGTGCGAGCGTACCATTCAGATATTGGAGGATATGCTTCGCGCAAGTGTTATTGACTTTGGAGGTTTGTGGGATCAGTTCTTGCCGTTNGTTTTGATAATATTGAGGAAGTTGTGAGAAATGCAGTGTAACCGTTTCGTAATTGTTGTTGTAAGTGTGTTAGAAATGTTGGCTGTTCTTTTGAGTTTATATTAGTATATAAAGACTGAGCTGGATTAACAGCGTTACGGTGTTTACTTATATTTTGGTTGGTTTTATTGTGAAATGATATTGGTTAAAGCTTACGAGCTATATGATTTTCTGTTTGAAATTGTGGAAATAACAGTATTGTGAAAGGCTTGGCCTGAATTGTGAAGTTTTTTAATGAATAAATTGATATGATATGTCTGGCGGGAGAGGGTTGCACGCCGCAACAAGGAGTGATAAGGGTGGACCTGTGGGATCGGGTTGCACGCCGCAACAGGAGCAATAAGGGTGATATATTTAGGGAGGAGCAATAAGGGAGGACATGTAGGAGCGGGTTGCATGCCGCAACAAGGAGCGATAAGGGAGGTCATTTATATTTTTACTGATTTTTCAAAGAAAATAAAGATTTGAAAAGCTAAATGTTTATTTTTATTGTTTTGTTTTCTTGAAAAACAAAGATTTGAAACTTCCTGTTTTATATTACTATTTTCATATTTTGGCACTACTTTTATTCAAAGATAAAGTTTGAAAACATGAAAATTATTGAGGATTGGTTATAGCTGAGGCCTGAAAGAGGCGATTGTGTTACTTTATTATTGTTGCAGTATTTGAATTGATGTGTTTAGATTTCCTTCCCGTTTTACAATTATTGTCTCAGATATATTTTCTTGTTCGTGTAGAATTATTTTATTGTGTTATCGTATATATAATAATATCACATGTTTATTGTCAAAGTCCCGCCTTAGCCTCGTCACTACTTCGTCGAGGTTAGGCTCGGCACTTACTCAGTATATGGGGTCGGTATTACTGATACTACACTCTGCACTCTTTTGCGCAGATCTAGGTACTAGCCAATAGTAGAGATTTTTAGAGCAGCCATCTATTTATTCGGAGACGCGAGGTATATCTGCCAGCGTTCGCAGATCCCGAGAGTCTTCTCCTATTTTTATAAAACTATTTTAGTATATTCAGAACAATTACACCATTTCTTTCGGCCATTATTTGTAGTATTCTTTAGTAGTTCGTGGATTGTGACTCCAGACCCTGAGGTTGTCTTAGAGTTGTTTGCAAAATTAGTTCGTGATCCGTTTTATTTAAATGGTTGCTATTATTATTTTATTTTATTGTTGTTGGGAATTATTCTGATTAAGTTCCTTTGGAAGTTATTTATTAGTGCTTAAGTAATAAATTAAGGAAATAAATCATTCGAGTTCTAACATTGTCTTGCCTAGCAAGTGTGGTGTTAGGCGCCATCACGATCCCTGAGGTTGGAAATTTAGGTCGTGACATGAGGAGACTCAAAGTAACCTGCTGCTGCGTGCGCAGGCTTCAGAGTCACCTTCATGTTTTATTTCTATCCAACTGTACTTACTTATTCCTATATAGTTGTATTTAGATTTGATAGAAAGATTTTGTAGAGCTTATGACTTGTATTTACCGGGTTTTGGGAAATTGTCAACTCTGTCAAGAATTTTATTTGAAAATTTTAAAATTCCTTTATTATTGTTGTTGTTCAGTGGAAATGTTAGGCTTACATAGTCTCTAAGACTAGGTGCCATCACGATACCCAACAGAGGGAAATTTGGGTCGTGACAAGTTGGTATCAGAGCTCTAGGTTCATAGGTGCTACGAGTCATAAGCGGGTTATGTAGAGTCTTGCGGATCGGTACGGAGACGTCTGTACTTATCTTCGAGAGGCTACGGAACTATCAAGACAATTTCACTTCCTTCATTCCTATCGTGCGAGTTCATTGATCTTGAAGTTTGAAATTATCGTTCCATTCTCTCCCGATGGTGAGGACACGGGCGGCGGTTCCGTACGATGTTAGCCCAAAGCAAATGTCACAAGGGTCAGAGACAGAAGCCAATGAGGAGCACGCGCCGGAGTAAGATGCCTACTAGAGCAGCCATTGAGAAGTCGCTAGTAGCTCTAGTTGGGGAACAGGTGCTGGGGGTTCCTGTTGCTACCTTGGATTTCAGGAGACCTGAGCACAGTTTTGAGTACAATTGGTACATCGACTCAGGCAGGGTGGAATTTTCGTGCATCAGTTACTTCACATAAAGGGGAGGAGTTCAGACCCCACCGTCTACACTCCAGAGCAGCGAGATCATAGTGGTCAAGTTCCAGTTGTCATGGCAGCACGACATGTGGTTTCAGTTCAGCCTGTGGTTAGGAAAACAACATCGGAGGTAGATCACCTTGGGATTTAAAGGTACTGGAAGTACCACCCTTCTATCTTTTAGTGTATTGACGGCGGGTAATGCCTAGGGTTTTCTGGAGAGTGTCACCATATTCTTTGTACATCAGGTATTGTGGAGACGAGGGGGATTGCTTTTGTCACGTCTCAGGTCCAGAATAGTGGATTGATCAGTGGTGGCGGAATATGAGTTGGGGTATCCTGGCCGAGTTAGCTTTACTAGCAGGGATTCAGTTTTCGGAGATACTTTGAGAGAGTTTCACCTCAGATCCTTCAGGATGTACAGCGCACGGAGTTTGAGTAGTTGTGTCAGGGTGCTGTGTCACTATTGGAGTATGCCGTTGGATTCAGTGAGTTGGCCAGATATACACCTCACTGGATTATTTCAGTTAGGAGGCGAGTCCGTAGATTCATTGAGGGACTCAGGCATGGTAGAGAATTTTGGGTCAACCAGTGCAGTTGCATTACCAGCTTCGCATGGGAGCGTTTCAGGTACTCATGGGTCTCAGAGGATCCGTATTGTATGTTTTCCACATCCACATCAGTAGAGAGATTGTTTTCAGTGTGGAGGGTTTAGCCACAGGGTGAGAGATTGTTCAAGGGTTCAGGTGGGAGAGTTATAGCAGGGTGTTCAGGTGAGTAGAGGGCGCCTAAGAGGGGGAGACCCGACCCGTTGATGTGTTGCATATAGTAGGCTAGAGGCCGTCGTGTCAGATATCATCACCCAGGTATGGCTTGATGTGCTAAAGTGGGGTACCATTGTATTTCACTATAGTCCTGTTGGTCAGGACGAGTTTCCATTATTTGCTGTCTCATTTATGAGTGAGTTTCATGTATTGCACTCTATTTTTGTGCTTGCTCCTGTTGGGAGATTCTACGAGTAGAAGCCGTGTCTATCATTGTTTATTTCATCCTTGCTAGTGGTGAAACTAGAAGTGAGTCCATGTTGTTCCTTGTGGTAAGCCTTATGTGATTCTCCTGAGTATTTTGTTTTCGAGCTGTGATTTGATACTCCATCGAGATGTGAGATCAGCTAGCATTATGTTTTTTTATCAACTGAGATGAGTTAAGGGAGAAAATTCTATGGATATGATATATACTCGGCATGTGACCTAGCGTTGAGGGCGAGACCCTCGTGATTCTTTGTGATTTGATATGTTTGGACCGGGCTGAGTACTGCGGTGGAAATTTTATCAAGATGGAATCCTTGTGATTTGTTCATATGCTTTGCTTCTTCCTTGTTATATGGCTTTTGGTAAGTCAATATTCATAGAGATTTATAACTATGGGCTTGTTTGATAGTACCTTTATATGCTTCTACCTTTCCTACTCAGTCATTTCGTTATGTGCTTCTTTAGTTCAGTTTGCGGAATGTGTGCCCAGTGGTATTAGCTGTGACTTGGTGATTCGGGTGTCTACTGATGAGGTCTTCGTGTTTATTGCATCATTATCGGTATTATGGGATTTGGAAACAGAGAGTTCTTCCATATGTGGGACTCATTGCCAATGTTGAGTTGATTTCGGGCAGTTATGGTGATCAAAAGTGCTATTGAGCCTATGTGTGATGTGCTATGTTGTGTGGCCATGCCTTATGGGCGTAGACCTGAGTTGATGCAGCTGGTTGAGGCTAATGCCGGATATGGATTCAGAATCGGGTCTTTTGGAAATGACTAGAAAGTGAGGAATTGAGGTATGGGGCTTATCGATGATGGTGAGAAGGCTATATGGAAGTTTTGATGTTGTCATCATGCTTATGTAGGTTTGGGTGACGTGGGATCACCCGCGGGTGTGTGTTGGAAATGCTCAATCAGTGATTGGATGAGTTCAAAGTGAATCTTAGCACGTTCGAGGACGAACGTTTGTTTAAGAGGGGGAGATTGTGATGACCCAAAAGGTCATCCCGTATATTCTATCTAATTTTGTGTTCCGAGGTCGTGAAAACCTCCTTCTATATCACATCGATATGCGTGCACAGCCCGGGCGTGTAGTCGGGAAGCCTTTATGTGAAAAATTGATAAAAATGGTAATTGTTTTTATTGGAAATTTGAATAAAGTTGACTTCAGTCAACATTTTTGGTAAACGGAACCGGACCCGTGATTTGACGGTCCCGGATGGTCCGTAGAAAAATATGTGACTTGGCGTATGCCCGAAATCGAATTCCGAGGTCCCAAGCCCGAGAAATGAATTTTTAAAGAAAATTGTTTTCTGAAATATATAAAGGTTCTTGAAAATAAAATTTGAGGTGAAACCTGTGATATCGGGCCTTTATTATGGTTCCGAAGTCCGGTACAGGTTCGATATGGTTTATATGTGTTATCTGTGATGTTTGGAAATAAACTGACTTCGTTTGGTGTGATTCGGACCTTAAATGCAAAATTTGAAGTTTATGAATTTTTTGAGAATTTCTATAGATTTTGAGGTTTGATTCGATGTTTATGATGTTATTTGGGTGGTTTAATTGCTTGAATAAGTCCATAGGATGTTTATGAGGTTGTGTGCGTATTTGGCTTTGAGCCCCGAGGGCTCGGGTAAGTTTCGGGTAGGTGTCGGAGTGCAAAACTTAGAAAATATCTGGTGTAAAATGAGTTTTCTGCTATCTGGTGTTCTCTTCTATGCGATTGCATAGAAAAATCTGCGATCGCATAGTGTAAAATGGACCAGCCCAATTTTTCCTTCAATGCGATCGCATTTCATGATACGCGACTGCATAGTGCATCGTTTGGCAACAAAAAATTTCTACTCTGCGATCGCACAGTGGTCCTTGCGAATGCACTGTGCAAATCCTTGGCAGTGGCTCTTTCCCTTATATGCGATCGCATACTTAGCTCCGCGGTCGCATAACACCTTTTGGCCAGTAGTATTTGTTCTCCTATGTGATCGCATCTTTGTGTCCGCGATCACAGTGCACAAATAACTGGGCAGGCAGATTATATTCCAAAAATCGGGGGTTTCAGCATTTTAAACATATTTTGACTTTTAGAACTCGGTTTTGGGCGATTCCTTGAGGTATTTTCACCCAAATCGAATGGGTAAGTGTTCTTCCACTAGAATTAAATATATTTCATGAATTAGTTCTTATTTTTATCATTTAATTTGTTTTTTGGGTTGAGGGGATTGTGGGTTTTGAAAGACAACTTCAAAAATGAAAATTCATGATTTGAATGACCAAATGTTATCGGAATTGGATAAATAGTATGGGTGAACTCGTATCGGAGTGGGTAATCGAAATTTGTAAAATTTGTCGGTTCCGAGGTGCGAGCCCGGGGGTCGACTTTTGGGTCGATTTTTATAAATTTTGCAAAGATTGAAACTTTATTATTCGGAATCGTTCCTTATACATTTTATATGTATTTTGAAGTTGTTTTAGTTGATATTGAGCCGTCCGGAGGTCTTCCCGCCCGAGAAGTCTATTTTTGAGTACCGGGTTTTCGTCTTTGAGGTAAGTATCTTGCCTAACCTTGTGTGGGGGAACTACCCCTTAGGATTGAGTCTTCTATGTTGATTGTAGTCCGTGTACGCGAGGTGACGAGTGTGTACTCGAACTTGTTTGCAAATAGATTGCCTTTTAGAGATTTTGGGTCCTTATGCTCCCCGTATATGAATTGAACTAGTTATATCTGAATTCCTGGTTTCTAGTCTCAACTCTTCCTGTTCAAATTAGAAGTACTTGCCTATCATTCCTTGTTTCTTATAAGATCTTAGTTGACTTAAATGAAGACTTTTTTTTTCCTACCGTCATGCTATGTCTTCCTTCATACGCTGCCTATGTGACTAGAACTAGTATAATCTCGCTCTATAAATGTCTAACAAGAAATCGGAATATCTATATGCTGGTCAAGCATGCCTGTGAGTCGTACCTTGTGACTTAAATGATTTTCCTCTTAAGTACTACTTGGGTTTAATTGATGACCGTCCATGTTGATGGTATTCTTTGATGTTGCCTATTTATTGAGCATTTGTTCAAATTGAGTTTATTCAGTGAAGCTAATTGTCTAAGTGAGATTGATTAAAGTTGATTCCCCTGCGGGGATGATTTGGTTTCTTGGTTGTGAACTTGAATATGTAGAATCGTTTCCATATTTGCCTTGTTTTCCCCTTGTTATGCTGTTCTCTCTTTGTTCTTGACATTCCTCTCAGTGGCTACTTCTTATGAGCTAGTTGTTACCACTTTTGTGATTTAAGTCTTTGTATTAATTTGCTCATCGCACTTTGTATTCGAACTTGTTTGCTTCCGCACTAGTTGTGGCAATATATGTTGTTTCTGTCGCATTCTGGTTGTTTTCCTTAGTGGCTGCATTGCATATTTAAATTAGGACTATGGACAGAGATCCGGGAACTTTCCCTGTAACGAACCGACCGGTCGTTTTGCGTTATCGGGCCCTGTTCCCCTAAATGAAACTTCCCATAGCGGCTTATTGTGATTGATGACTTGCGGGGGCGGGTGGTCCGAGATTCGGAAGTGTTTAGAGTGCTATAGGAACACTTGGTTCCTTAAGGTTGGCCTTTACAGGCAAGTTTGACATCGGTCAACATTTTGGGTAAACGACTCCGGAATCAAGTTTTGACGATTCTGGTAGCTTCGTATGATGATTTCGGACCTGGGCGTATGTTCGGAATGGTTTTCTGATGACCCGTGAGCGTTTCGGCGCCCAATATTGAAATTAGAAGTCCCTTAAGTTTCTATTGTGGTATGGGACCTGTTTTTGTGTTATCGAGGTCCGAACGAAATTCCGAGACTGGGAATAGTTCCGTTATGTCATTTATGACTTACCTGCAAAATTTGGTGTCATTCCGAGTAGTATAGGTCGGTTCGGCACGTTGTTAGCAAAGTCAAGAAAACTTAAAGCTCTTAAGTTTGGTTCTAGGGTTTTGAGGTGTGATTTCGAGTTTTAGAATTATTTTGGGTGTTCCGAATGCTCGAGCACGTCCGTATTATGTTTGGGACTTGTTGGTATATTTGGACGGGGGCTCGGGTCGGCCCAGGTGCCTCCCGGACACCACAGGAGGCCAAAAACTAGCTGAAATAGCTGCTGGTGCACCTGTTCTGGTGTGGTCCGCAGGTGCGATTGCCCAGTCGCAGGTGCAGGACCGCTCCTGCAGTCCCAGCCTCGCAGGTGCGACCCCCAGCGGGCAGTCCAATTCTCGCAGGTGCGGACAAAGTTTCGCAGGTGCGGTCTCCCCTCCGCAGGTGCGGGCCCGGGCTTCCTCGTCCATATCCGCAGGTGCGGTCCTCAAGGTGCAGGTGCGGAAACACTGTTAGACAATGTGTTTCTTAAATACAGGATTCTTTATTATTTCTTCATTTATTCCTCCATTAGAAAACCTTGAGAGCTTGGGGAAAGAGCTCAACGACCCAACCACTGAAAGGTAAGTAAATTCTATCTTAAAGTTGTTAATGCATGCATTCTTAGTAGGATGTAACTACTTAATTAGTGGAAAATTTAGGAATTTGGGTAGTAACCTAGGGCTTTCGAGAATTTTGAAAATTACCCGTCAATTAGCTATGAAATCAAGTAAAAATCATGTATTATTGATCCTTAGGCTATGGGTGAGTGTTTCCTTCGAAAATTTTTGGAATCCGAGCATGCGGGCCTGGGGTTGGATTTTAGGATTTCTTCAAGAATGGAGAATTTGACTTAGTAGTAGGAGGATTTCCATACTTTGAGCATAAATTGATGAATTTGTATAACATTTGGTTAGTTTCGAGTCCTCGGGTGTAGAGTTCGGAGTTTCAGGCGCGTTCTTGATCCGGGGATTAGATTCGTCACGAGGTGAGTCTCCTTTCTAACCTTGTAAGAGATAATTATCCCCATAGGTGATTATAAATAATTGCATGTCTTGTTTTGCGGGGGCTACGCACGCACGAAGTGATGAGAGTCCGTGCGTAGCTACTACTATGTTATGTTGGGTAGTTCTAGGACTCACACGCATGCTTATATGTTCCTTACATGTATTCCTAAACGTATTTTGAGTTTCTTATTATGCTTTATTTGGCATGAGAATACTAGGAAGTTGTGTTCCATGATATATTGCTTAAGTTCTTGCCTTAAACAATAACCTCTGGTAATTCCTTAAAAATTGATAATTTTATGTATGTATACGGCACCACGTCACATGTATGATTTGTGAGCGGAATATCCCTACTATTATGTCAACCACGTCGCATGTTCTATTCTCGAGCGGGGTAATAGATGCATATATGGTTTGAGCCGTTCGACCCTCGGTAGTGCCCATTTATTTTCGCGACGTTTCGGCCGTACGCTTCCGGCCTATTATGTGCTGTATGATTTACTTTGAATTTGTTGTAATTGTATAAACTGGTTCATGTTAATAAGGGAATTTAGTACATTATGTGCTAGTGAAATTTGACATGCAAAGGTAAATACAACTATACTTGATAACTTATATCTTTGTGATTTCTACGACTGTTATGCCTGCCTAGTTCCTATTGAATCATGTTATTTAGAAATGTTGACCCTAGTAAGTATCACGTCTACCTCTTGTCACTACCTCTTCGAGGTTAGGCGGGTACTCACTGGGTACATATTTATTTTATGTACTCGTGCTGCACTTCTGTACTTAATTGTACAGGTTTTGAGGCTGGTGTATCTGGATATCAGATCGTAGCTCGATTCTTATCTTAGTTGGACACGACTTCACGTTGAGCTGCTTCTCCTGACGATCCTCGACAACACCATGGAGTTTTCTTTTGCTTATTTCCTGTCTGCTTCTTTCATACAGTGGGATTGTATATTATGTTTTTTATATTCTGTTAGTATGCCCGTAGGACTTGTGACACTAGTTCCTGGCACACACGTAGTTGTTATTTTGGTCTGCGGGTCTGTATATATATATATATATATATATATTGGCTCATTCCTCTTTTGACTGCTTTTGGTAAAAATGGCTTGCTATCTTTTTCAATAAATGTTTTGAACTTTAAAACTTAGCACGTATTGGGATATTTAACCAAGCATGGGAGGAATCTTTAGTAATTTAAGTATGGGCTTGCCTAACCTCGGTGTTGGGCGCCATCACGACCATAGTTAGTATTTTGGGTCCTGACAACATGGTATCAGAGCTCTAGGTTTACGTAGGTCTCACAAGTCACGGGCAAACCTAGTAGAGTCTTGCGGATCGGTATGGAGATGTCTGTACTTATCTTTGGGAGGCTATAGGGTGTTAGGAAAAACTCTCCTTATTTTTATTCTATCGTGAAGTCAATGGTTTACTAAATTTCATTCTTCTATTCTCTCATAGACGGTGAGGACGCGTGCATCCGATATTTCAGACCCGGGAGGGGCCGTTACCCCCATTGTTCGAGGCTCTGGTAGATGCCGGGGGAGGGCACCGGCCCGAGGTAGGGGACGAGGGCGTCCCCGAGCTATTCCAGTCATACCACCACCAGAGGACCCTAATATAGAGGAGCAGGGTGAGGTGCCCCCAGCAGGTCCTGCTCCAGTGGACTTTATTACGAGGCCAGGATTCCATGAGATCATGGGCTGTATGATGCGGTTCATGGACACCATGTCCCAGACCGGTTTATTTCCGGCAGATCTGGCCACATCTCAGGTGGGAGGGGGCCCCAAACTCCTACCGCCCAGGCTGCAGGTCAGGAAGCAGCAGTTCATCATACTCCGGGTACACTGCCCGTGGGTGAGGCCCAACCTGTAGCAGCAGCACCTGAGCTCAGACTAGCTGCGGACGGCGATCTGCAGAAGTTACTGGATAGATGGACTTGATTGCACCCTCCTATCTTCAGGGGTGAGAAGGGTGAGGATGCCCAGGACTTTATTGATAGGTGCAGGGACAGACTGCACAACACGAGGATACTAGAGTCCCATGGAGTGAACTTCACTACTTTTCAGCTTGAGGGCAGGGCCCGCAGATGGTGGTAGTCCTATATCCTCGGTAGATCTGCAGGTTCCCCTTCCATCACTTGGGAGCAGTTCACTCACCTGTTCCTGGACAGGTATATTCCACCCTCTGAGAGGGAAGAGCTGCGATATCAGTTTGAGCAGCTGGAGCAGGGACAAATGTCAGTGACACACTACGAGGCCAGGTTTTCTAAGTTGTCTCATCATGCCCTTATGATACTTCCTACTGATTCTGAGAGAGTGCAGAGATTTGTAGCTGGGATGCACTCAGGTATTAGGGCCAACATGGCCATAGAGGTGGAGATGGGGACTCCCTATCAGCTTGTGGTCGAGATAGCTTGCCGGATTGAGGGCTATCGTTCGAGAGGCAGAGAGCAGGGTCAGCAGGATAAGAGAGCTAGATTTTCAGGAGATTTCAGAGGTGCCCCAGCCAGGGGTAGAGGTCAGTTCGGTAGAGGCCAGCCTAGCAGGCCTCCATATTCAACTCCTCCACTACCTCTCCATGGTGCTCCAGTGAGGCCCTATTTCAGCTCTATGCCATAGAGTTCCTACCACCCACCAGCTATTCAGGGTTCCTCAGGCAGGTATTCCGGTCATCAGGGTTCTTCTAGTCCTTACTTCACTGCCATGCCAGAGAATTCTCACCGTCCCCTAGCTGTCCAGGGTCCTTCTTCAGGGTAGCAGGCCATGCCACCAGCTAGATGTTATGAGTGTGGGGATCCAGGCCATATGAGGAGGACTTGTCCCAGGCTTCGGGGCAAGGCTGTTCAGCAGAGCTATCAGCCTACACTTTCAGCACCGGCGGTTTGTCCACCCCGAGGTGGAGGGCAAACTAGTAGATGTCGTCCTAAAGGTGGAGGCTAGGGAAGGGGAGCTCTACCGGCCCCTATTCATTCCAGCGGAGGTCAGTCTTCCGGTGCTCCAGCTAGATTCTATGCTATCCCGACCAAATAAGATGCAGTGGCCTCCGACGCCGTGATCACATGTATTATTACAGTATGTGGTAGAGTGGCATCAGTGTTATTTGATCCAGGATCCACTTATTCCTATGTTTCGGTCTTATTTTCTCATTTTCTGGATATCCCTCGTGAATCCTTGGGTTCTCCTATTTATGTGTCCATTCCCGTAGGCGATTCTGTGGTTGTAGACCGGATTTGTCGGTCCTGTGTGACTTCATTTTGTGGGTTCGAGACTCGAGCGGATCTCTTATTTCTCGACATGCTTGATTTTTATATTATTTTAGGCATGTATTGGCTATCTCCTTAGCAAATCGTGCTATATTGCCATGCCAAGACAATTACTTTAGTCATGCCAGAGTCGCCTAGGCTAGAGAAGAGAGGTTCCTCAGTTCGTGCAGCCAGCCGGGTTATTTCATTCCTGAAGGCTCGACACATGGTCGAGAAGGGTTGTCTGGCCTACCTCACCTATGAGCGGGACACCACCGCCGAGTCTCGGACGATTGATTCAGTGCCAGTTGTTCGAGAGTTTGCTGATGTATTTCCTTCGGACCTTCCGGGCATCCCTCCGGATCGTGATATTGATTTCTGCATTGATTTAGCTCCAGGCACCGTGCCTGTATCTATTCCTCCGTACCGTATGGCTCTGAAAGAGTTGAAAGAGTTGAAGGAGCAGCTTGAGGAGTTGTTAGCTAAGGGGTTCATCAGGCCGAGTGTATCGCCGTGGGGTGCTCCAGTTCTATTCGTCAAGAAAAAGGATGGGTCCATGCGGATGTGTATTGATTACCGCCAATTGAATAAGGTTACCATTAAGAACAAGTATCCTTTGCCGCGCATCAATGATTTGTTTGACCAGTTGCAGGGTGCTCATGTGTTTTCTAAGATTGATTTGAGATCGAGGTATCATCAGTTGAGGATTCGGGCTTCAGATGTTCCGAAGACCGCTTTTCGTACGACATATGGCCATTATGAGTTCCTGGTGATGTCCTTTGGCTTGACTAATGCCCCAGTAGCATTCATGGACTTGATGAATAGAGTGTTCAAGCCATATATTGATTCCTTTGTCATTGTCTTAATTGATGACATTTTGATTTACTCACGTAGCCTGGGGGAGCACGAGCAACATTTGAGAGTTGTACTCCAGACTTTGCGAGAANTTCAGAAGATGGAGGCTGTTCATAGTTGGTCGCGTCCTACTTCAGCTACGGAGATCAGGAGCTTTTTGGGCATAGCAGGCTATTATCGCCAATTTGTGGATGGGGTTCTCTTCTATTGCAGCTCCATTGACCAGATTGACTCAGAAGAATGCCCCGTTTTGATGGTCTGACGAGTGTGAGGCGATCTTTCAGAAGTTTAAGACAATATTTACCTCAGCACCAGTTCTAATATTGCCTTCCGGTTCTGGGATGTATACAGTATATTGCAACGCTTCATGCGTTGGCTTGGGGTGTGTATTGATGCAGGAGGGGAGAGTTATTGCTTATGCTTCGCGCCAGCTGAAGGTTCATGAGAATAATTATCCTGTGCATGATTTGGAGTTGGCAGCGATTGTTCATGCTCTTAAGATTTGGAGGTACTACTTGTATGGAGTGTCCTGTGAGGTTTATACAGACCAAGTAGCTTGCATCACTTGTTCAAGCAGAAGGATCTTAATTTGAGGCAGCGCAGATGGCTTGAGTTGTTGAAGGATTATGATATCACCATTCTTTATCACCCGGGCAAGGCAAATGTGGTAGCAGATGCTTTGAGCAGGAAGGCGGAGAGTATGGGTAGCTTGGCTTATATTGCAGCAGAGGAGAGACCTCTAGCCTTGGACATTCAGTCCTTGGCCAATCGCCTGGTGAGATTAGACCTTTCAGAGCCCCGTCGAGTTCTTTTACATGTGGTTGCTCAGTCTTCGTTATTGGGGGAGATTATGGCTCGGCAGTATGATGATCCGTGTTTGGCTAAGCTACGAGAGACATTGGTTCAGGGTAGGGCCAAGGAATTTATTATTGGGGATGGTGTTCTGAGACTTCAAGGCCGCTTATGTGTTCCTAAGGTTGATGGCCTGAGGGAGAGGATTCTAGAGGAGGCACACAGTTCTCGGTATTCTGTTCATCCTGGTGCTACGAAGATGTATCATGATTTGAAGCAGCATTACTGGTGGAGGCGAATGAAGAAGGACATTGTGGAGTATGTGGCTAGGTGTCTTAATTGCCAGCAGATTAAGTATGAACACCAGAGGCTAGGAGGCTACTTCAGCAGATGCCCATTCCTGAGTGGAAATGGGAGCGTATCACTATGGACTTCGTGGTTAGGTTGCCTCAGACCTTGTGGAAGGT
The DNA here is from genome assembly GCA_005239525.1 of Nicotiana knightiana. Taxonomy (NCBI): domain Eukaryota; kingdom Viridiplantae; phylum Streptophyta; class Magnoliopsida; order Solanales; family Solanaceae; genus Nicotiana; species Nicotiana knightiana. The sequence continues at coordinate 182,291 of ML386065.1, forward strand.
TGATGCGGTTTGGGTCATTGTGGATAGATTGACCAAATCGGTGCATTTCATACCAGTATCTACTACTTATACTTCTTAGAGGTTGGCCCAGATCTACATTCGGGAGATAGTCCGGTTGCATGGCGTTCTAGTTTCCGTTATATCAGATCGAGGTCCTCAGTTCACCTCGCACTTCTGGAGAGCATTGCATAGTGAGATGGGTACCCAGATAGACCTCAGCACATCATTTCACCCTCAGACTGATGGTCAGTCGGAGCGTACAATTCAGATATTGGAGGACATGCTCAGGGCATGTGTGGTTGACTTCGGAGGACAGTAGGACCAGTTCTTGCCTTTGGCCTAGTTTGCTTACAATAATAGTTATCAACCCAACATTGAGATGGCACCATTTGAGGCTTTGTATGGTTGGCGATGTCATTCTCCTATCGGGTGGTTTGGGCCTAGCGAGGCTAATTTATATGCCACCGACCTGGTGAGGGATGCTTTGGAGAAAGTGAAGTTAATTCAGGAGAGGCTCCAGACAACACAGTCCAGACAGAAGAGTTACGCGGATCAGAGGGCGCATGATGTATCATTTATGGAGGGAGATAGGGTTCTGTTGAAAGACTCGCTTATGAAGGGTATTATGAGGTTTGGGAAGAAGGGAAAGCTAAGCCCGAGGTTTATAGGTCCCTTCGAGGTGTTGAGGCGAGTTGGGGAGGTTGCTTATGAGCTGGCCTTGCCTTCCAGTTTATCAGGAGTTCATCCAGTTTTTCATGTATCCATGCTCTGGAGGTACCACGCCGACTTCTCTCACGTGGTTGATTTCAGCACTATTCAGTTGGATGAGAGGTTGGGCTACAAGGAGGAGCCAATTGCTTTTATTGATAGTTAGGACCGCCAGTTGAGGTCCAAGAGAGTTTCTACCGTAAAGGTCCAGTGGAAGGGCCAACCAGTTGAGGAGGCGACCTGGGAGTCCGAGGAGGACATGCAGAGCAGATATCCACACTTATTCAGCACTTCAGGTATGATTCTAGACTCGTTTGAGGACGAACGTTTGTTTAAGAGGTGGAGAATGTAACGACCCGACCGGTCGTTTTGCATTATCGGACCCCGTTCCCCTAAATGAAACTTCCCATAGCGGCTTATTGTGATTGATGACTTGCGGGGGCGGATGGTCCGGGATTCGGAACCGTTTAGAGTGCTATAGTAACACTTGGTTCCTTAAGATTGGCCTTTAAGGCCAAATTTGATTTCGGTCAAAATTTTAGGTAAACAACCCCGGAATCGAGTTTCGACGATTCTAGTAGCTTTGTATGATGATTTCGGACCTGGGCGTATGTTCGGAATGGGTTTCTGATGATCCGGGAGTGTTTCGACGACCAATATTGAAATTAGAAGTCCCTTAAGTTCCTATTCTGGTTTGGGACGTGTTTTTGTGTTATCGAGGTCCGAATGGAACTCCGAGACCGGGAATAGTTAGGTTATGTCATTTATAACTTGCCTGCAAAATTTGGTGTCATTCTGAGTAGTATAGGTCGGTTCGGCGCATTGTAAGCGAAGTCAAGAAAACTTAAAGTTCCTAAGTTTGGTTCTAGGGGTTTTGAGGTGTGATTTTGAGTTTTAGAATTTTTTTGGGTGTTCCGAAGGCTCGAGCGCGTCTGTATTATGATTTGGGACTTCGTTGTATATTTGGACAGGGGCTCGGGTGGGCCCAGGTGCCTCCCGGACACCACACGAGGCCAAAAACCAGCTGAAATAGCTGCTGGTGCACCTGTTCTGGTGTGATCCGCAGGTGCTGTTGCCCAGTCGCTAGTGCGGGACCGCTCCTGTGGTCCTAGCCTCGTAGGTGCGAACCCCAACGGGCAGTTCAATTCTCGCAGGTGCGGTCTTCCTCTCCGCAGGTGCGGGCCCAGGCTTCCTCGTCCATTTCCGCAGGTGCGAGCCTTTGCTCGCAGGTGCGGTTCTCGAGCCGCAAGTGCAGAAACACTGTCTGACAGTGTGTTTCTTAAATACGGGATTATTCATTATTTCTTCATTTCTTCCTCCATTAGAATACCTTGAGAGCTTGGGAAAAGGGCTCAATGACCCAACCACTGAAAGGTAATTAAATTTTATCTTAAAGTGGTTAATGCATGCATTCTTAGTAGGATTTAACTACTTAATTAGTGTAAAATTTAGGAATTCGGGTAGTAACCTAGGGCCTTCGAGAATTTAGAAAATTACCCGTCAATTAGCTATGAAATCAAGTAAAAATCATGTATTAATGATCCGAGCATGCGGGCCTGGGGTTGGATTTTAGGATTTCTTCAAGAATGGAGAATTTGTCTTAGTAGTAGGAGGATTTCCATACTTTGAGCATAAATTGATGAATTTGTATAACATTTGGCTAGTTTCAAGTCCTAGGGTTTAGAGTTAAGAGTTTCGGGCGCGTTCTTGGTCCGAGGAGTAGATTCGTCACGAGGTGAGTCTCCTTTCTAACCTTGTAAGAGGGAATTGTCCCCATAGGTGATTATAAATAATTGCATGTCCTTATTTGCGAGGTCTACGAACACACGCACGGAGTGATGAGATTCCGTGCGTAGCTACTACTATGTTATGTTGGGTAGTTCTAGGACTCACGAGCATGCTTATACGTGCCTTACATGTATTCCTAAACATATTCTGAGTTTCTTATTATCCTTGATTTGGCATGAGAATATTAGGAAGTTGTGTTCCATGATATATTTTTTTAAGTTCTTGCCTTATAGAATAACCTCTGTTAATTCCTTAAAAATTGATAATTTTATGTATGTATACGGCACCGTGTCACATGTATGATTCATGAGCGGAGTAGCCCTACAATTATGTCAACCGCGTCGCATGTTCGATTCGCGAGCGGGGTAATAGATGCATATATGGTTCGAGCCGTTCGAACCTCGGCAGTGCACATTTATTTTCACGACGTTTCAGCCGTACGCTTCCGGCCTATTATGTGCTGTATGATTTAGTGGGAATTTGTTGTAATTGTATAAACTGGTTCATGTTAATAAGGGAATTTAGTACATTATGTGCTAGTGAAATTTGACATGCAAAGGTAAATACAACTATACTTGATAATTTATATCTTTGTGATTTCTACGACTGTTGTGCCTGCCTAGTTCCTATTAAATCACGTGATTTAGAAATATTGACCCTAGTAAGTATCACGTCTACCTCTAGTCACTACCTCTTCGAGGTTAGGCGTGATACTCACTGGGTACATATTTGTTTTATGTACTCATGCTGCACTTTTGTACTTAATTGTACAGGTTCTGTGGCTGGTGCATCTGGTTATCAGACTGGAGCTCGATTCTGATCTAAGTTGGACCCGACTTCACGGTGAGCTGCTTCTCCTGACGATCCTTGGCAGCACCATGGAGTTTTNTGGTGAAAATGACTTTCTATCTTTTTCAATAAATGTTTTGAACTTTAAAACTTGGCATGTATTGGGATGTTTAACCAAGCATGGGAGGAATCCTTAGTAATTTAAGTATGGGCTTGCCTAACCCCGGTGTTGGGTACCATCACGACCAGAGTTTGTATTTTGGGTCATGACATTCCCCCTGTACTGAATATTTAAATTGGGACTACGGACAGAGATCCGTGAGCTTTCCCCCTGTACTGCATTGCATATTTAAATTGGGACTACACACAGAGATCCGGGAGCTTTCCCCTATACTGCATCACATATTTAAATTGGGACTATGGACAGAGTTCCGGGAGCTTTCCCCCTGTACTGCATCGCATATTTAAATTGGGATTACGGACAGAGATCCGGGAGCTTTCCCCCTGTACTGCATTGCATGACAAATTCTGAGTTGCGGACTGAGTTCCGGTAGTTTTATGATTGAGGAGAATTGGATCGAAAGATATAAAAATATATATTGAAAATTATATTTGAAAAACATTTGTCATGCAGAATAATGATAGTTGAAAGAGCAGTACTTGGAAAAATATATTTCGAACATCACGTATTTTGATGATATTTGAAAGAGCAGTACTTGGGAAAAGATATTTTGAACATCACGTATTTTGATGCTATTTGAAAGAGCAGTACTTGGGAAAATATATTTTTGAACATCACGTATTTTGATGCTATTTGAAAGGGCAGTATTTGGGGAAGTATATTTGAACACCACGTACTTTAAAGAGACTATGTTGTTAAGATTTCTCTTTATAAAAATATATAAATGTACATTCAGAGAAAGTATGTTTCAAAGAAGAAATTTCTCTATTCCGAAATGATTATATCTTTAAAGCATTCAAAATAAATTCATGATTTAAAGGTTTTCACTCGAAGGTTGACCAGTTTTATTGAGTTATTGGCTAAGGCTTGACGTAGATAAATTGATGCAGTGCTGAGTTGCTAGTGATTTTATTGGGTTGTGATTCTCGCCATTTGGATTGCATTCTTCCATTCTCTTTGCGTATTTCTATTATGTTGTCCGTTGATCGTAATTATTGAATTTCCTTCCGTATTATTCGATCGTATCATTAATTATATTGAAAAATCTTTAGATAGATATTATGTTTCGGTCTTATATACACTTATGCCTTTTTACTTATTAGACTAGTGGTATCTTGACTAGTCCTCGTTACTACTTCACCGAGGTTAGTCTTGATATTTACTAGGCACCGCTGTGGTGTGCTCATACTACACTTATGCACATTTTTGTGTGCAGCTTCAGGTTATTGTTGTTGGTAGCTGCGCAGATTATTGCTGAGGAGACTAAAGGTAACCTGTTGTTGCATTCGCAGGCTTCAGAGTCACCTTCCTATTTTATTTCTATCCAACTGTACTTACTTATTCCTAGACAGTTGTATTTAGATTTGATAGAAAGATTTCGTAGAGCTTATGACTTGTATTTACCGAATTTTGGGAAATTGTGAACTCTGTCAAGAATTCTATTTCAAAATTTTTAAAATTCCTTTATTAAGCTGGCATTTTGAAGGTTTTTGGATTTCCTAAGTTTGATTTGAAGTGGACTTTGGTTGTATCGATGTTCGTTCCGGTTTAGGAGCCTTGAAATAGGTTCGTATTGTGATTTGTGACTTGTACATAAAATTTTTTGTTATTCCAGAATGTTTAAGTGCGATTCGGACGCATTCGACGAAGTTTGAAGGTGGAAAGTTAAAAGAAGGATTTTGATCGCCAATTCGTGGTTTTGATATTATTAGTTACATTTCGTGCCTTTGGATAAGTTTGGATGAGGTATTGGGACTTATTGGTGTGATTGGACGGGGTCTCAAGTGTGTTTCGGGATGGTTTCAGACCATTTTTCTATGTCTTGCAGCTACTGGTTTTTGATGTGTTTGGTATGCATCAGGATCTCGGACTTAGGGTCGTGATCGCGGAGGGTTAAGTGGACTGGTGAAGATTTTATTCTTCGCAATCGCATAAAGGGTATCGCGATTGCGTAGCTTGTGTAGGATGTCCTTCGCGTTCGTGTAGGGATTCGCGAATGTGATGGGTTGTTCGGGCTGGCCTGCTGCGGAAGAGTTGTTCTACGTGATTATGGAAGGGATCTCACGATCGCGTAAGAGGAAGTTGCTGGGCAGGAAGATTGGCCTTCGCGTTAGCGGAACTTGGCTCGCGTTCGCGTAGGTTTGTAACGACCCCCCTGGTTGTTTTGAGAATTAGCGTCCCATTCGGAGGCTTTAGGTCTCGAGAAACTTCGTAATATGTCTTATGGCTTCGTGTGTTGCAGAGTTCGGTTTTCGGATGATCCAGGGTCAATTTGGAAGAAGTTCTCATTTTTGAAGCTTAAGCGGTAAGAGTTGATCAGAACTTAACTTTTGTGTAGAAGACTTCAAAATGGCATTTTTATGATTCCAATAGCTTTGTATGGTGATTTTGGCATCGAAATTTTGATTTGGAGGTCCATAGGGTAATTTAAAGCATTTTGGCAAAATTTGGAAAATTGAAGTTTTGGAAGGTTGAGAGTTTTGACCGAGAGTTGACTTTGGTGATATTTGGGTTGGAATGCGATTCCGAGAGTTGGATTAGCTCGGTTATGTCATTTGGAACTTGCATGCAAAATTTGGCGTCATTTCGGGTTGATTTGATATGTTTCGGCGCGAGTTTTAGAAGTTAGAAGATTTGGAAATTTATAAGTTCGATTCGTGGTGCGATTCTTAGTTTCGACATTGTTTGATGTGATTTGAAGCCTCGAGAAGGTCCACGTTATGTTATGGAACTTGTTGGCATGTTTCGACGGGGTCCCGAGGGCCACGGGTGTGTTTCGAATGGGCTAACAACCATTTCTTCAGTCTTTTGAGTTGTTGGTTTCTGGTGTTAATGTTGCTCTTCGCGATCGCGAAGATGAAGACGCGACTGCATAAGGTTTCTTGGAACTCAGGGATTTTGTTCATCGCGAACATGATCGTGGTCATGCGTTCACAAAGCTTTTGCAGTCAGATGTCCGCGTTCGCATAGTGGAGCTCGGCGCTAGTGGTCATCTCTCCATCGCGTTCGCGAGTCTCTTTGTGTGTTTGCATAGTTTGTTGTCTTTATTCATCATGATCGTGATGTATTTGACTCGAACACGAAGCATTTGTTGTGCTGGACAACATTTAGTTCTTCGCGATCGTGAGGAATGTTCCGCGATCGCGTAAGAGGAATCACTGGGGCAGATTATAAGAACTCTATTTCGAGGGTTTGGCCATTTTTATCACATTTTGAGTTGTAGACCTCGGATTTGAGCGATTTTGACGAGCTCGAAACAAACACTTAAATTATGCTCGCTAATCAAATATTGTATATTATAATATCGTATCCACATAGATTGGATTTAAACAATATTCTCATAATTTCTAGCTTGATCGCTATCCAAGAGAATCAACAATTGAGAATTATATGATTTCTAACTAAAATTAACTAAGAATGTAAAGCTATTGGCTAGTGACAATCGAAACAAATATAAGCAAGGAAGTAATCAGTGGGAAGAAATAGGGGTTGATATTATAGGTGAAAGATAATTATTTGGGATCTAACTCTAGATAATTCACTTCTAATGCTTAAGTGAGTCTCTCGAATTCACTCAATTATTAGTTCAAACGTGCAGTAAAAACTCCTCTCTCAATTAAGTCTTAAACTCACAAGATGAACCGATTTAAGCACGTTAAGATATGCAAGAATGCAGAGTGGATTAGCCTTTAGGATAACCTCTCTCGATTATCCTCCTAACTAGGTTTAATCAATGATTCAACTAGCCTCTTTCGATTACTAAGAAGAATTAATGAACTCAACCAACAATATAATGTAAAGATATCACAAGTTATGCCTCTCTCGATTACATGAACTAGTGAATATAGGTGCAACAGTTAAATCATCCAAAAACACTTCAATACATAAAACTAGAGTTATAATCCACAAACACTAAAGAGAACTACTCCATAGATATGGAGTAATTCATCACATATATAATTAAAGTATAGGAAAACATAAATTGAATCCAAACTCGGGTCTTATGAGGAAGGGATGATGAAATCCTTGTGCAAGTGTTCTTCCAACTCCTCCTTAGCCTCCTCAGGTCCTTTATGTGTCAAAAAGTCCAAGAAATAACGATTTTCCATGTATTTATACCAAGTAGGGTCAGGCCCAGACGAAATCACCTTCTCTTTGCCGATATAGGAATTTCACTTTGTAAAAATTGCACAGGCGCACTGTAACACGCCATGTGGGGCATTAGTGGGGAAATCAGAGAGCTGATTCTGAAAGGCGGCAGGAAATTGTACAGCCATGGCGCGCCACGTGCCGCCCTATGCGCTGGCCCACGCGCTGTGATTGTTGACCTTTCTCAGTGTACAAATTGAATCTCGATTTTTGATCTCCAGACTTGGTCCTCGACCCCCGAACACGATCCCGGCTTAATCCCTTGGGCTTCTCAGACTTAAAAGCTCCAAATCACTCAAATTCATCCCATAACATCTACATAGCTCGAAATCTCTCCTACAAGGCATAAACACATAATAAGTGCAAAACACTATCAATCAAAACTCAAAACAAGTAAAGTGCAATGAATTAGAGTGCAATAAATGACTAAAATACGAGATTATAACCTACCATCAGATTTTTCGTGGGGGTTTCAAGTAAATCTTTGAGGTAAGTGTTCTTCACTCGGAATTGATTATACTTCATGATTTCATCTTTATTTTTATCATTAAATTAGTGTTTTTAGTTGAGGAAAAATGGACATTTTTGAAGAAATATTTCAAAATGTAAAATGAGGATTTGAAGGGTGATTCGATATCGGAATTTGGTAATTCTTGTATGGTTAAACTCGTCATCGAATGGGTGTTTAGGTTTTGCAAATTTTATCGAATTCTGAGGTGCGTGCCTAGGGGGTTGACTTTTGGGTTGATTTTTTAGTTTTTGTTAAATATTGAAGCTTTATTATCTAGAATTGTTTTCTATGAATTTTATTACGAATTGAAGTTATTTTGGCTAGATTTAAGCCGTCCGGAGGTTGTTTCACTTGGGAAGGTCATTTTAGATTATCGGTCTAGCTTCTTTGAGGTAAGTATCTTGCCTAACTTTGTGTGGGGGAACTACCCCTTAGGATTCGAGTCATTTATACTAATTGTGTCTTGTGAAGGCCGTGTATGCAAGTTGACGAGTATGTGCCCGGGGAACTAATAGAAGCCATGTGGTGTGATTAGGTGGGCTAAAACACGGGATGCTATTTCGGGAAAAATGATTTGAAAGATAAATGTATAGGCTCCCTGATCACGCTCAACTATGTTTTATAAAGACTAAGCGGGCGTTGAAATTATAATTCGGGGTATTATGCCCAGAGTCGATCCCACAGGGAATTTACGTATCAATCAAGGCTTTAGAATACGCAACTTTTACTCAATCAATTCTCTCAAGACTTTTTAATATAAATTGGTGATGTTTTACTAATTCTACTGACAATAATAATAACTAACAATTACTAACAATGTGTTGTAAACAATTATGATAAAGGTCTAAGGTTATGGTTTCCCCCGTCGGTGAACTTCCTTCTCGGATACTTCTTATAGTTTGATTAGTTGTCTCTATCAATCATGAACACTCTATCTACCATAAATCTCTCTCAAGTAATTATGATAATTTACTAGACGCACTCTCTCAAGTTACGCTAGCTAGATTGCATTACAGTTCACTTTAGATTGCACCCGAGGTATCGTTATCTCTAATCCAACTTCTAAACCCTCGGTTATGACTTTCGTCTATACTCCGGGAGTGATGTTGTTCAAACAACTACCTAAATATGCACTCTCTCTCAAGTAGATACATAATAAATAGGAACAGCTAATTGAGTGCCCTTCAATCAACTACAACTAGAACGTAGTTGAAGAAATAGAGATTAATCAACCAATCAAAACATTATTAATATCATCATAAGTTTTTCCCCCAACGGGTTCCACCAAAACCCTAGATTAAGAAACTTATCTACTCATATTCATAAGAATCAATTCTAAAATAACTTGCATAATTGAATTACAAAATAATAAATAAAAGCTATAAAAATCAATGTTTGCTTCACTGAGAGGTAATCCACAAGTTTTTCCTCACTTCAATGGCTTCCTCCCTCTTCAAGTTGTCTTTTTGGGTCTATTTATATGTTTGGGATAAACCCTAGCCATGTAGGAGACTTCTATACCAACCGAGAAACACTTAAAACCTTTAAAACTCGGAATTGACCGGACCTCGGGACCCAGGCGTTTGGGCTCAAACGCCCCCTTAACGCCAGGGCAGACCTGTCTTTAGGGGTCTAACACCCCACTAACGCCAGGCTGACCCTGGCTTTAGGGGCCAAACGCCCCTCTAACGCCCGGGTTGGCCTGACTTTAAGGCCAAAACGCCCGGCTATATCCCAGGTCACTCCTTTTCGACTCTTGAGCGTATTTTTGACGTTCATGCATCCATTTAGCTCGGTTTC
>MDKJ01293519.1:0-13559 GCA_005239525.1 Nicotiana knightiana
ACGCCAGGCACCCCCTGGCGTTTGGAGTGTAACGCCTGGGTAACGCCAGGCACCCCCTGGCGTCTGGGGTATAACGCCTGGGTAACGCCAGGCACCCCCTGGCCTTAAGAGCCAAATGCCTGGCTAACGCCAGGCTTGTCCCGGGTCTCTCCTTTTCGACTCTTGAGCGTATTTTCCGACGTTTATGCTCTCATTTAGCTCGGCTTCCGTTTCCAACTCACCTACACATTAAATACACCCCATTAGGCACATACAACGTGTATTTTCATCATTAAAGCACATAAAATGCAAGGTATATAATGCTTAAAATCATGAATTCTAGCCACGCATCACCAAGCCACTTAGGACTTTGTATTTTTTTATTCTTCTTTTTGCACTTTTTCTAAGGTTGTTTTGGCCGTTGTAAATTTCGTACAAGGCCGATTTGGCCCTTGTAAAAAATTATTTTGTATAAATATAAGGCTTTATTTTTCCCTTGCGCCTTTTAAATTTTTCCTTTGCTTTGTTATTTGCACTCACAAAGGTTGAAATGATTTAGCATGAAACAATAAAGTTGTGTTCGAGGGTCCGAACAAACCTTGTCTTTGTTGCCTTTCTGGATTAAGGCGTTTATTGGGGTTCAATATCACCGAAGTTTTTCAATGAAAATATCTTACGTTTTTATGATTTTTTCGAGGATATACTTTAGAACCGGTTGTGAAAGATTTTTTTTCTTTTTCGAAGGCCTATTCTTGCAACGGATTTCAAACGTCTCCGAGCCGTGTTAAATTGGTCTTAGCCTTTTAATTTGGGATCTACCCATTGAGCTTATTTTCTCATTTTATTCGGGCTTGCCCGAGATAATAGTCTCCAAATGGGCGGTTGTGGCCTTTAGAAATTGGGGAGTTACCTATTAGGTCTTTTTCCCTTGAGGCCCGATGACTTGGGCTATTTGAGTTGGACGGCAGTCCCCGAGTGGGGGAGTGTTCGTTCATATTTCGGTTAAATATTATTGGGCTCATTATTTTTGGAAACTTTAAGAGGTGTAAAGAGGAAAATATTTTAAACATCAAATGTTTGCAAGGAAAGTACTTCTCTTTATTCTTGATCAATATAGTCATACATGCGTATATGTAAGTCAGGGCTCGAACAATCTATGTGGGCACGGTTCGTTTTGATCGTTTGGTCCTTACAATAAGTCCTACCGAACAAGACCCTCCTTTTATGAAGTAGTTTCCTCACTAGAGTTGAATTCGAAGATGGTGTCTATTCGAGGGTATCCCCCCCCCCCCAGTTTCCAGGTTGATTGCAAAGGAACCCCAGATATTGTTGAATCGATCTTTGATGCGATCCGTAATCAGCCTTGATTCTAAGTTAGCACGATTCATTGTTGACTCATTAAAAACCCGGCCGAAAAACCCATTTGGGGCCAAATCGGTCTAAGGGAAAAAGAGTACAACACGTGCTTTCAGACCTAAAGACTTCGTTCCGTTAGCCAAAAAATCCATCCTCGATTCTTGTTATCCACCTGTAAGTGTTAGCCTGAAATAAAAAGGAAATAGAAAGGGGTCTTACCTTAGCAGTAATATCGTTTTAGGTGAGATATGTTCCAATTGCTCGGCAGTTGTTTCCACACATAGTTCTAGAGCTTGTAGGACCCTTTTTCCGGTGACCTCAAGAATTTAGTACAGTCCTTCCCAGTTCGGACCCAATTTTCCTTCGTTCAGATTTTGAGTGTTGAGGGTGACTTTCCTCAGCTCTAAGTCCCCGACGTTAAAATACCGAAGATTGACTCTTCAATTGTAGTATCTTTCGATCCGTTGCTTTTGGGTGGCCAATCAGACGAGAGCAGTTTCATGCATTTCATTCAATAGTTCTAGGCTCGTATTCATGGCCTCGTTGTTTGACTCTTCTATTTCATATTGGAACCTGATACTCGATTCTTCGATCTCGACCAGTATTACAGCTTCGGTGCCATAAACTAATGAGAACGGGGTAGCCCCGGTACTAGACTTTGATGTTGTGCAGTATGCCTAAAGAACTTCGAGTAGAATTTCCTTCCACTTTCATTTTCCGTCGGTTAACCTTTTCTTAAGATTTTGGATGATGGTTTTGTTGGTCAATTCGGCTTGCTCGTTCCTACTGAGATGATAAGGTGTTGATATGATTCTTTTGATCTTATGATCCTCGAGAAATTTAGTCACCTTGCTGTCGATGAATTGCTTTCCATTATCGCACACAATCTCGAAGGGCATACGAATCGACATATGATGTGATCCCAAATGAAGTTGATGACTTCCTTCTCCCTAACTTTCTCGAAGTCCTATGCGTCAACCCACTTAGAGAAATAATCAGTCATAAATAAAATAAATTGAGATTTACCTAGGGGTAATTGAAGAGGGTCAACGATGTCCATTCTCCACTTCATAAATGGCCACGGGGCTAAGACCGAATGGAGTAGTTCCCTAGGTTGGTGAATTATCAGTGCATGTCTTTAGCACTTGTCGCATTTTCGAACAAAATCCTTCGCATCTTTCTCCATGTCGATCCAATAGTATCCGGCTCTGATTACTTTGTGGACCAATGATTCAGCACTAGAATGATTTTCGGAAGTGCCCTCATGAAGAACATATTCAGTATCTCCTTATCCGAGACATATTGCTAGTGGATCATCAAACATCCTTCTAAACAAGGTTTCGTCTTCGGACAAGGTGAATCATGCTGGTTGTGTGGGCAAGGTTCTCGATTCTTTTGGATCTGAGGGAAGCTTCACATTCTTCAAATACTCTACGCATTTGTTTCTCCAACCCCAGGTCAAACTTGTGGAGTTTATCTCGGTGTGGCCTTCTTCGACCACTGACCTCATGAGTTGCACGACAGCCCCCGAATTGAGTTCGTTGTCTTCGACCGATGAACCTAAGTTTGCGAGGGTATCGGCCTCATTATTCTTATCTCGAGGCACATGTTACAAAGTCCATTCCTTGAATCGGTGTAAAGTTACTTGTAGCTTATCCAGGTATCCTTGCATCGTTCTTCTCGAACTTCAAAGGTTTCGTTAACCTTATTCACCGCGAGAGGGAGTCATATTTTGCTTCGGTCACCTCTTCTCCCAAGTCTTAGGCTAGTTCGAGACCTGCAATCATGGCCTCATATTCGGCCTTGTTGTTAGTCAATTTTATAGTTCTGATAGATTGTCTAACCACATTACCTGTGGGTGATTTTAGCACGATGCCGAGTTCGTACCCCTTTGCATTTGAAGCATCGTCCGTAAAGAGGGTCCAGATTCCCGAGGACATACCCCAGTTTACTAATAGTTCTTTTGCAACCTCGGGTACTAGGGCCGGTGTGAAGTTAGCCACGGAGTCTGCCAAGATTTGAGACTTAATGGATGTTCGGGGTCGCTATTCAATATCGTACCTGCTGATTTCTACGATCCATTTGGCTAACCGTCTCGAAATCTCGGGCTTATGCAAAATATTTCGAAGTGGATAAGTTGTTACATCACATATTGGGTGACATTGAATGTATGGTTTTAGTTTCCTAGAGGTGTTTATCAAATCGAGCGCCAATTTTTCTAGGTGGGGACACCTAGTTTTGACCTCACCTAAGGTCCAACTAATATAATAGATAGGTAATTGCGTACCTCTTTTTTCTCGGACCAGGACTCCACTCACCGCTATCTCCGATACTACCATACACAAGTAAAGTTATTTGTCTGCCCTCGGTATGTGAAGCAGTGGCGGGCTCGATTAGTACCATTTAAGATCCTCCAAGGCCTGTTGGCATTCCGGAGTCCATGTGAAGTTATTCTTCTTCTTTAGCAACGAGAAGAATCGGTGACTCGTATCGGAGGACCTTGAGATGAATTGCCCCAAAGCGTCTATGCGCTCGGTTAACCTTTGCACGGCTTTTACATTGTCTACTACTGTGATGTCCTTGATAGCTTAGATCTTGTTGGGGTTGATTTTGATTCCTCGGTTGGATACCATGAAACCGAGAAATTTGCCTGACCCGACCCCGAATGCGTATTTTTCGGATTTAGCTTCATGTTGTATTTCTTCAGTATACTGAAAGTTTTTTGGAAATTCCTCAAATGGTCATCTACTCGCAGGGATTTAACTAGCATGTCATCAATATAAACTTCCATAGATTTCCCTATTTGTTCTTCGAACATCCGGTTTACTAGGCGTTAGTAAGTGGCACCAGCATTTTTTAACCCAAAGAGCATCACATTATAATAATAGGTACCATACTTAGTGATGAACGAGCATTTTTTAACCCATAGGCATCGAGAAAATTGAGGATCTCGTGGCCGGACGTGGCGTCGATCATGTGATCGATATTAGGCAAAGGAAAAGAATACTTGGGGCATGCTTTATTTAGGTCTTTGTAATCTACACACATTCTAAGTTTGTTTCCCTTTAGGGGACTACTACTACTTTTCTAACCATTCGGGATTTTACTTCCCCGATGGACCCTATTTTAAGAAGTTTGATTACCTCGTCTTTGGTGAAAGCGTGTTTGACCTTGGACTGGGGTCTTCTTTTTTGCTTCACCGGGTGGAACTTCAGCTCCAAGCTTAGTTTATGGGTGGTGATTTCCAGTGGGATCCCTGTCATATTGAGATGGGACCAAAAAAAGCAATCCATGTTAGTTTTAAGGAATTGAATAAGTTTTCTCCTGAGCTCGGAAGTTAGTCCCGTGCCCAGGTATACCTTTCGTTCGGGTTGATGTTCAGTCAGTATGACTTGTTCCGATAGTCCGTGCCCAGGTATACCTTTCGTTCGGGCTGATGTTCAGTCAGTATGACTTGTTCCAGCTCTTCGATCGTCGACTTGGTGGCGTCGGAATCATCGGGGATTCTGAAGGATCGAGGGACCCCATAGTCATCATCCTCGGCAATCCCCTTCTTCTCTGGTTGGGGCGAGGCCGGTATTTGTGATTGTGATTGTTATTTGGCCTCCTATTTTCCTTTCGAATTTGAACCTTTTTTTCGTTGATGAGAATGCCAATATCAGTATCACTTCATCGACGGCAAACATTTCCTTGGTGGGGGCTGCTCCCCATAGACTGTTTTGACTCCCTCTGGTGTCGGGAATTTTAGAACCTGGTGAAGGGTCGAGGACATTGCCCTCATGTTGTGGATCCACGGCCTCCAGAACAGGGCATTATACCTCATATTTCCCTCGATCACATGGAACTTCGTCTCTTGGATGGTCTTGGCCACGTTCACTTGCAAAGTTATCTCACCTTTGGTGGTTTCACATGCCATGTTAAATCCGTTTAATACTCGGGTCGCGGGAACAACCTAATCTTGTAGGCCGAGTTGTTCTACGACCCTTGATCGAATGATGTTGGCCGAGCTACCTGGATCAATTAAAACATGTTTAACTTGAGTCTTATTCATAAGTACATATATTACCAGTGCGTTGTTATGGGTTGCATGATCCCTTCTGGTACATAATCCCGAGGTTGTTTCTCTCTTGTGATCGACACCTTAGTGCATTTTAATAATGGTCCTTAGGGAATATCGACCCCTCTAACAATCATGTGCATCACGTGTTGTGGTTCTTCTTGCTAATTCTGTCTGTTGGAATCTCTGTTTGTGAAGTGATTCTTGGCTCTATCACTTAAGAATTCCCGAAGATGTTCGTCGTTGAACAACCGGGCTACTTCCTCCCTCAAATGTCTGCAATCTTCTATTCTATGGCCATGGGTTCAATGATACTTGCACAATTGGTTGGGATTTCTCTGAGTTGGATCGGTCTGCAAAGGTCGAGGCCATCTAGTATCCTTGATGCGTTCAATAGGCGATACGATGGCGGATGCATCAACGTTGAAGTTATATTCTGACAGTCGTGGTTCTTCTTTGGACCCGGCATTCCTGCCGAATCCATTCTTGCTTATGATCCCTCGAGAACTCTGGCCTCGATAATTTCTCCTTTCACCTCGAACAGGGTTGCGCCCAGGTCAGTTGCCTCTACGATCTCTATTATATGGTTGGTAATGATCCTTGTTCGACTGTGGTTCTCGGTCGATGTCCCTTTTGACTCTGTCGTTGGGCCTGATAGGATAGACGAACTCGGAAGGAGTCCCCATCTGGTCGTCTTCGAATCTTATCTTCGAATGGTACCAATTATGCTCATCAGCCAAGGAAACATCTGGATTTCAATCAAGTTCTGCTTCAACTGTTGTGAAGCCACTGAGCTTCGTACATTTAGTCCTTGAGTGAAGGCTTGAACGGCCCAATCATTAGCAACCGGTGGTAGATCCATCTGTTCCATTTGGAACCAAGACACAAACTCTCTGAGCATCTCGTTATCTTTCTGTTTCACCTTGAAGAGGTCCGACTTCTTAGTCTCGACCTTTATGGCTCTGGTGTGTGCTTTAATGAAAGAATCTGCAAGCATGGCAAAATAATCAATGGAGTTGTGTGGAAAATTACGGTACCATATCATCGCTCCCTTTGACAGGGTATCCCCTAACTTCTTCAATAATACGGACTCGGTCTCATAGTCCTCCAGGTCATTCCCCTTAATCGCACATGTGTAAGAAGTGACATGCTCGTTGGGGTCGGTTGTTCCATTATGCTTGGGAATTTCTGGCATGTGGAACTTCTTGAGAATCGGTTTAGGAGTCGCACTGGGGGGGAGGGCTTTTGTACGAACTTCTCTGAATCCAAACCCTTCAATATCGGTGGTGCCCCCGGGATTTGATCAACCCTGGAATTATAGGTTTCCACCTTCTTGTCATTTGCTTCAATCTTATTTTCCTCCAATTCCACTCGTTTTGTTAGTTCCTCGAACATCTTCATGATTGCAGGGTCAGTCCCTGATTCATTTTCGTTCGATCTCCTTGACACTGATTCGGCCCTGTGAACAACTTCCTAGGATGGCTCGGGCTCGATCCTACTCGGTGCATGGTTCTGATTTTTGAGTTATGCTATTGTAGCTTGTTGAGCCTGCAACATCTCGAATATCACCTGGAGGCTGATTCCGACTTCTTTACCGCCATGTATGCTCTGACCGATTGATGGAACATCTCTGCGGACTTTACTTTTGGGATCGACATCCAAATTTGCATTAATGGCGGCATGGGAGCTGACATCGATTGGGTCTATGGCTGCAACTCCATCGAGGTCAACTGGAGGTACTTTATTCCGTGGGACGACTATGTTTTCATTTTCGTCATGGTGACCGGGGTCATTGTCCATGTGTATAGGTGCTGCTTGAGAGTTTGACATGTTAAACCTGGAATCAAAGACACTTTTAAGAATAGGTGTAAAGTAGTGTGTGTTACGAAGGTTAGTACCAGGCAATCACTATTGTCCTTAAATCCACGGTGGATGCCAAACTGTTTACCATAAAAACGGATAGCAATTGAATTTATACGTGGTTTTAAGGACACATGATTTTACTTGGCACAAACTGAGAAAATATGTAAATTGATATTGAAATTGATTGTAAAGAGAAATAAAAGCAAACCAAATGAGATGTATAGCTTTGGCTCTTGAGCTAGGTCGCCCCGAACCAAATAAATATTCTACTGAAATATGAACAAAGTAATAGAGTATTGAGAGCGTAAGAGAAACATAATATATAGCTTTGTATTGCGTAAATGTAATGATGATTTACAAATGATTAGACCATCTTTATATAGTAGAGGAGTCCTACTTTTGTTACAATTCTACGTACAGTAAGAAATCTCATGATTGGCTAATTAATCGGCCTCATCTTGATACATGTCGAGATTTTCACTGTGATCCTTGCTCGATTAGAGATATTTCGGTTTACCTTTACTTAACTAGGTAAACTTCCATCGGTCTTGCTCTATTTCTATTTTGCTTGGTCCCGATCTTGACCGGTCTCGACCTTGACCAGCCTCTAGATTACGAGCTCAGTAATCTAACTTTACACTATAGCTCGATATAACACGAGGCCGAACCTTGACCTATTATGTTTTAACCTCGATTATTCATAAGAAAGGCAAGTCTGACCGTATACAATATGCCTGGTCAGTTATATTATTATATACAGTATCATTTAGTAAACGATTTGACACTATATGTGTTCTTTTATATGCATGTTAATGTACGAAGTTGTTATACCTGGTTGTTTTTTTTCTATTTCTTTTTCTTTTGCTGACTAACAAAGTCATTTATGAAAACCAAAGTGTGATCTATACAAAATACGCGCTGGAAATAAATACATTGAACGGAATTGGGAGGAAATTAAAGTAGGAAACAGACATATATATAGCTTAAATAATTGTGAGGAGAAGACAAAAGCACTTTGGGACGTTGCAGCCACTTTGGGTGCACGAATTTTGAGGACATATGTGATCTGAAGCCAGAAGATGAAGGGGCTCTAGCGCTAGAACGATCCTAGTAATAAAATAATAGTGTTCGAGTTCCCATAATCGGTGGTTATATATCCGATTTAAAGATTACATCACCAAGAAACGACAATATTAGGGGTGTCAAGTGGAGGTTTGGACTGATTTTGAGCGGATACAAGATCTCAGTTTTAAATGCTAATTGAGTTTCTTGTTAATCTTTAAGTTCTCAAGATCATGTTTCTTATTTAGTTCTTGATATTAAATTTGTTAAATTATTAAAAGATAATACAAAAGTACTTATAACCTATAAAAAAATGGAACTGTTTTTAAACCAAAACCAATGAATATAATTGAACCCCTTTTGGAGGGCAAATGAGGGTAGCTCATACCATTTTTCTAATTTGCTCCACCGAGCTACCGACAAAAAAATAAAATAAAATAAATATTGACATGTCCGACAACTTAGATTTGAAGTGTATTGTTTGGGTGCAAACATCAAAATCGCCAAATAAATTCTAGTAGTACCAATTTTGCTTTTTTTAAGGCCCTAGGACAATGCTGAAGTGATTTTTCTGAAATGTTGTCCATGCCACATGATACATGTGCGTGGATGCACGAATTAATAAACTATGGGCGAAATCAAAATTTTCAAAAAAAAGAAGTTCGGGTATATGTCACGTATGAAATTTATATTTCCAATATAAAATTTTTAGTTCTTTTTACAATTTTACTAGAACTTCAGCTTATTTAGTGCTGAAATTTTTACAAATGAACTAAATAACTTCAACATCTTCTGTTGAAGTTTTTGAAAAAGCTTTATGAAAAACTAATGAGTCCAAGACAAAATTTCAGCTTATTTAGTACTGAAATTTTTACAAATGAACTATAACTTTAGTTTTTTGAAAAAGCTTTACGACAAAAATATTGAATCCAGGACAAAACTTCATCTAAAACATGCTGAAGTATAGAAAATAGAGAACAATACTTCAGCTAGTAGAATGCTTAAGTTCAGCAATTACAAACAACTTCAGGTCCGTCTACTAGAATGCTGAAGTTTGCGTGATTGTCTTTACTACTTCAGGTCCTATGCCTGAAGTTTACGCGAAAAGTGGGTACGCTTACAATTTTTTTTTGCAAAGCAAGTATAAGTTAAAATATAACCCAAAAAGCGGGTATAAATACAAATCCCCCTTTTTTATGGTGTAAGACTTTTGGCCCAAAAGATATGCAAACAACATAACAAAATATCTTTGGGCTAGCCCAACAATTACTCGATGTGCTTTACAATCGTGTCACAAATTTTAGCCCAATAATTGAGTGCGTTTTTATTGTTAAAAGAATTAACCCAAGTAGCCATTCATCGAGTCGTTTAAATTAAAAAAATAGTTAATAGAGGTATAATATATACATAATTTATATATTACAAATTTAATAGTGAATAATTAATATATAATTTATGTATATAACTACAAAAAATAAATAATAAATATGACCGACTATTTGTGTAAAGATAAAATTAACTTAAATAGTCGTCCACTCAACTACTTAAACTAAAAATAGCCGGCTGATTTATAAATATGCATAATTCAGATGTAATATATGTATAATTGTGCATAATCAACATATAATATATGTATACCGATTAAAAAAAATAAAAAGCGAATCTGAGCTGTTATTCGTATAAAAATCCCTTAATTGCAACAGTGCCATAAAGAGAAAGAGGACCATATTCACGGTAAGAACTAAGAAGATCAGAACGTAAATTTGAAAAAAATATATAGCCCCAAAACAATAGCTGGTGAAATATATGTATATGTATATTTTGTATATTCACATATAATATACATAATCATTATATATTATTTGTATATTTAGCTAGTAGTTGTGATTATTTTGGCCGACCAGACAAATATGTTAAAATTTCAAGAAAATTAACGTATTCCCACAACAACTAGTCCTCCCGCCACGTCCAAAGTCATTGACGTACACATCGGCGCGCCTATGGTGCCGGGTGGTATTAAATGCATTAAGGGGCGGTGGCGGAGACATGATTATCCAATGGGGTCAAAAAAAGGAAAAAGTTAAAAAGGTTATAGTTAGTGAGAATAGAATCAATGACATTACAAAGGTTTTGAACCTACTTGACTACTAAGTTATGCTTTTGGATTGTTGCAAGTGATTCAAAACATAATATGTAGAGGTAAAATACAAATTTTGCCTTACATATACAGTATAACGTTTCGGCGAAGGAGGTTCGGATGAACACCCCCGCCCCCTAAATCCGCCACCACTATTAAGGGGTCGTTTAATTAGTGACATATTATTCCGAGATTATAATATGGGAAAATAGTTACAAGATTATTTAGTGTATATATATTATATTGAGAGATTTTTGGTTTATTGGACTATCAAATGAAATATATAACATGTGTTTTGTGAATACTAGATAATTTGAGATACAGTTTTATTTTCAATTGTAAAATTCAATTTTTTTTAAAGGGGAAGAGCCTTGAAAAGGACATATTTATAATTGTAGTGTTTTACTTCGGGATAAATAATTCCAAGATAAAGTAATAATACAATTGCAATATAAATTAATTGTGAGAGTATTAATCCCGAATTCAAAATTTCAACTAATTGAAAGATAAAATAATTCTACATTTAATCTCAAGATTATTATCCCTTAGTACACTACTAACCAAACGATCTTTTAAGTTATATACGAATGTATAAGAAAGTTATTTTTCTTTATTTTATTAAAAAATATCACTTTATTATTGCTACTTCACACAAAAATTTACCTTAGCTGAAAGCAACATTTAATGACATATATATTTATTATATAGAAAGAGTAAAGATGGTCGACCAATGGCATCTTTACAAATCTAACTTTATTTAAAGGCAATAAGATATTACGTCACAAGAGTTAAAATAGAACTCTAGAAGGTCTCTTTTCTTTCTCATCTTTAACAAAAAAAGAGCACTAGCGCCCAGTAGCTAACTGTTTTCTTCATCTTCTCATCCAGATCCAGGTACGCTTTCCTTTCAATTTTTGCTGAAATTTCTCTTTGTTGTCTTCGTTCCTTCCAATTTTTGGTCTACGTTTGTTATATTTGTGTTGATTGTTACCCGTTTCTTGAAGACCTTTAGTCTTTTTTGCTTCAATGTTGTTCCTTAACATTGTATTTTTGCTTTTCTATATTTATTAGGTTGTTCTCTATGTATTTCCAACAACAACTTCTTGTTTCTCTCCGTCCCCCTCTCCCTCTCGGGTAATTCTTGAAGCTAGCATATACATCTTTTTTAATTTTTGTCTTGCTATCAAATTTGTGAGGAAGATTTTCATTTCTCATAAATAAGAGCTCTGTAATTGAACTATGATCAAATTTTTAAGAAGTATAGCGAAAATTTAACAACAATTGCTTTTTTCTAATCATATTATGATTTCAATTTTTGTTTTATGTATAATATGCTATTAATTGACATCTTAGTTTTTTGATCTGGTGCTAGAGAAAATTTGCTTCTGCTCTCTCTTAAATTTTGTTTATAGGAGTTTGTCTTTACTAAAAACTTAATCTTGATATAACACTCCCGCCATAAGTTGTAGTATATTAGAATTTCTATTATATAGAAAGAGCAAAGATGGTCGAACAATGATATCTTTGCAAATCTAACTTTATTTAAAGGAAATATGGTAATTACGTCACAAGGGTTAAAATAGAACTCTAGAAGGATCCCTTTTTTTTCTCATCTCTAACAAAATAGAGCACCAACGTCCAGCATCTAACTCTTTTCTTCATCTTCTCATCCAGATCCAAGTATGTTTTCCTTTCAATTTTTGCTGAAATTTGTCTTTTTTTGTCTTCGTTCCTTCTAATTTTTTGTCTACCTTTGTTATATTTGTGTTGATTGTTGCCCGTTTCTTGAAGAATTCCAATCTTTTTTGCTTCAATGTTGTTTCCTTAACATTGTCTTTTTTGCTTTTCTAATTTTATTAGGTTGTTCTCTCTGTATTTCCAACAGCAGCTTTTTGTTTCTCTCTGTCTCCCTCTCGGGTAGTTCTTGAAGCTAGCATATACATCCTTTTTAGTTTTTGTCTTGCTATCGTATTTGTGAGGAAGATTCTCATTTCTCATAAATAAGAGCTATGTAATTGAACTATGATCAATTCTTTTAAGAAGTATAGCGGAAATTTAACAACAATTGCTTTTTTTCTAATCATATTATGATTTCAATTTTTTTTTATGTATAATATGTTATTAACTGGTATCTTAATTTTTTGGTCTGGTTCTAGAGAAATGTTGCTTCTGCTCTCTCTTTTTTTTTTTTTTAACCAATCCACTAGGCAGGGCTTAGGGCTAGTTTTATTTATATAGCAAAACTAAAACAAAGTTGATGTTATCCTACTATGTAGGACACTAGTAAATGAAATTACATAACACTTAGTATCATTACTAGGCTCTTACACCTAATAATGATTTCACAAGAAGTTTTGCTAAATGCATTATAAAAATTGTAGGACACTAGAACTAGCCTAAATAAGCAATGAGATCGTAAAAAGTGGTGCGGCTTGAGGTTTGTTGTACTTGTATTGTCAAGTCCCTTGTTGTTGTATTCACGAAGCATTTTCAGCAATGAACATAATCCAGTGTCTCCTGTACCCACGTAGCTTGAATTGCACCAGTGGTCTTGCGCATAGTATGGTGTCCATGCGTGTGCAATGTGTCCACAAAGCTATCTTCCCTCATTGATTCCAGTGTTCCATGTTTGTTGTAGAGCTAAGAACTGTACGCATTTTGAAGCTCCATGCCAAATCCAGAATTGTTATGCCATACATGTGTGGCCATGTCCTTTTCGCCATGACGTACTGGAGATGTGATATTGATCAAGAAATAGATCCTGAATCCTTTCCACTCTCCTAACATTACGTGCCAAAATGACCTCGCTGCCTTATGTTTGACGTTGTTTTTGGGCAGTCTTATTGATGTCGATCCTGTTACTGCTTGCATCTGCCTTTAATTGTGGCTTGTCCTTGTTGTTGTCTCTCATACTTATGCATGTCACCTTTCCTTCTTCCAGGGAATGAGCACTTAGTGCTAATACCACCCATGGAAGTCGTAATGAGTGACATGGTATGAGAACAGTATCAATTCCTGCAAAAAAGAAAACAAATTTAGCATGATGTTCTCATTGTACGCCTCCCAAAGGATTTGTACAAGTTGAACACATGATGTCTCCTTTGT
>ML386072.1:0-20222 GCA_005239525.1 Nicotiana knightiana
AAATCCTGTATTACTTGTCGACCACGTACACTTGCGTGTGCATTGGGAAATCAACCAACACTCCATCAACCCAAACCTGAACATTCATAGTCCAATCGCCTTTCCTTTGCTGGAATTAAATACTGCACCTTTAAATTATGCACTGATAATTCCTCATTTCGAGTCATTCACTAGCTTGACACGTAGACAGGCACCCTACCATTACACCAACACCGTGCATAGCGACAAAACCGTAGGAATTACCGATACTGAACTGAAATGACACAACCTCCTTTCGTAAGAAGACGATAACAACTTGTTTGAATACGTAGGGAGAAACATCATGTTCCACGTTTGTAGTACCACTGAAACTCCTCGATGCCCAATTGACACGAGCGTTCACCGTCATATAAGAATGAGTAGGAATGAAATAAAGGCACAAGCCTCGATGGAATCAAACCACACGATAAGGGAATCAAGAAGGGAAGGTGCTCCTAACAACTATGTAGCCTCTCGAAGATTAGTACAGATGTCTCCGTACCGATCTGCAAGACTCAACTAGACTTGCTCATGAATCGTGAGACCTACGTGAACCTAGTGCCCTGATACCATGTTGTCATGACCCAAAATCTACTAAAGGTCGTGATGGTGTCTAACACTGCTGTCAGGCAAGTCAACAATTAAATGATTAACTTCATTACTCATTTTAGTATCTTTGAAATCATAATTTCCTACAATTAAATAGTAAGATATAAAATTTACAGAGTAAATGATATATTTGTACAACTTTAATACTGAACAACCCATAAGCACCCACAAAACCTGGTGTCACGAGTGTATGAGCATCAACTAGAAAATACATTAAAATACTACATCTGTCTAGCATACAATTAGACATGAGTGTGTAAATATCTCAGATGGAGACTCTATGTGTGCTGCAGACTCGTAACGCAGAATGCAGCTCACATAAGTCCCTGCAATAACCGTGCCTCTGCGCCCACAAGGTCACTAGACATATATTCATCTACACAAAAATATGCAGCAAGTGTAGTATGCGTACGTAAATCAACTCGTACCCAGTAAGTATCCAGTCTAACCTCGAAGAAACAGTGACGAGGGGTCGACTCCGACACTTACTATGGGCTAACCATAAAATATCGATATTATAATTAAGCATGAGTTTATGTAGAAACAGTTGAAAACTCAAGAATGAGAGAATAAATAAACAATTCTTCTACTAATATGAATTCTCAGATTTATTATCGTCATTTACCAATTTATATTTCAAGCCAATGAAGCAATATCATTTATTATTAGTTTCAAAAATTTATCATGCGCAAGCCATACCGAGGTCGTACGACCCGATCAAATATATAATATTTAAATTGTGCACTGCTGACGGTCGAACAACACGAACCATAGATACATCTATCTGCTACCGAGGCGTTCGATCCGCTCCACAAAAAGAGAAAATACATCAAAACAACTAATTCAAGATTTATCAAGGGGGAAAATATTCAAAGAATTACCAATTCTCATTAAAGGTCATGTAAATGAAGTTTAATCTGTTATGATTCCTTTGTCAAGTTTCAATATAATTTAAGCAAGTGAATTAACATGTAGGGTGCAAACATCGCAAGTATAACATGATTTGGGTCCTAGACTACCCGGACATAAGCACAATTAGTAGCTACGCACGGACTCTCGTCACCTCGTGCGTACGCAGCCCCCACAAATAAGAGCACATAATAATTTGATTTACCTATGGGGTTAATTCCCTCTTACAAGGTTAGAAATGAGACTTACCTCGCTCCAAAATTTCATAACCGGCTCCCAAGCCTTTCCAGCAATTCAAACCGATGCCCGACGCTCCAAAACTAGTCAATAAATGTGCAAATCCATAAATATATACTCTAATACTCATTATAATTCAATTTACAATAATTTCCAGCTCCACTCAAAAAGTTGGTAGTGAGGGCCACGTCTCGGAACCCGACGAAACTCACAAAATCCGACAATTAATTCAATTACGAGTTCAACCATACTAATTTCATTTTGTGAAATTATAAAACTCGAAAATTCATTTTGTGAAATTATAAAAGCTTCTTCCAATTTCTTCTTGAAAAATCAATAATATAACACCGAAAATGAAGATTAATCCATGAAATATAATCACAAATGAGTCAAGAATGCTTACCCCAAGTTTTGTGGTGAAATTCCTCTCCAAAATTGCTAAATCCCCAGATTCCCAACTAAAAATACGAAATAATGGCTCAAAGGTCCGAAATAGAGGACTTATAACACTGCCCCGAATTCCTTTTGCGCGTTTGCGATAAACAAAATTCTCAAAGCCATTTTCAAACTCTTCTCACACCGCCTCTAGTATAATTGTCATAACTTTTTGTACGAAATACCAAATCACAAATGGTTTAACTTTCTGGAAACTAGACATCAAGGGCTATAACTTTCATATGTTATTATCTCCCAATTCCTTATAGATTGCAAGTCATAAGCTTCCAAAGTCAGCCCTGTGCAGTAGATATTTCCAAACTCTTCCCAGACAGCCTGTAGTATATCTATCATAACCTTTTGGACACAACTCCAAATGACAAATAGTTTACCTTTCTGAAAACTAGACACCATGGGCTACAAATTTTATTTTGGATCATCTCCAGATTCGTTATAAATTGTGAGATATAAGATTTCAAAGTCAGACAATGGACATCGATAACATCAAAATCCACTTTAATCCAAACTTAAGAAATTATTAAACCTTCAAAATGCTAACCTGCCGTAATAGGTGCCGAAATACTCCCGGCCACCCGATACTCGACCCGAACATATGCCCAAGTCCGAAATTATCATACGAACCTATTGGAATCTTAAATTCTTGATTCTGAGTTCGTTTACTAAAAATCCGAACCTTAGTCAATTCTTCCAACTTAAATCGTCTGAATTTAGAATTTTCTTTCCACATACACTCCAAACCTCCCGAAATTCGATTTTGACCACACTTACAAGTCATAATACGTGAAGTGAAGCTGCTCTAGGCATCAAACTACCGAACGATGTGCTAGAGCTCAAAAAAACCGATCGGGTCGTTACAGGTAGGTTTATAGTTTGTTTAGCTAAGCTTCTCCAAACCTAAACGTACTTTTTTTCTTCCAAAAGGGTATTTTTTCAAAGAAGTGTGGCCAAACTTTTAAAAGAAAAAAGTGCTTTTGAGTAGAAGCAAAATCAATTTTGCAGAAGCAAAAAATAGCTTCTTCCCAAAAGCACTTTTGAGAAAAATATGCTTAGAAACACTTTTTAAAAGTTTCAAACACTAAAATCTGCTTAGAAGTTCTTTTCAAATTAATTAGCCAAATACAAAAACACTGTCGAAAAAGGCACTTCTCAAATAAATTAATTTTTGAAGCTTGGTCAAACAGGCTATAGTCTAATGTTTTCCAAAATTGATTAATTTTAGGTCACTTTAAAAAAATGAATATATTTTGAATAGAAATTCTACAAGCGGCTACTTGTATGTTAGCGTAAAAATTGCATGGGGCGCACTATTTGATCACCTCTTTTTAACTTATACCCGTTTTAATTTTTCATTTGCATCCGTACCCATTTTTTTGGTTAAAAGCATTTTAAAAAGATGATATTGCCTTTCTTTAATAAAAGAGTAGACTACAGTACAAAACTTCAGCATATTTTGGTATGAAGTTTTAGCAAATGAACTAAATAACTTCAGCATGCATTAGAAAAAACTCATCAGAAAATTACATACTGCAGGACAAAAACTTAAGTATGTTTGGTCTGAAGTTTTAGCAACTGAACTAAAAAACTTCAGCTTGTCTAGATTGAAGTTTTGGATAAAATTCATGAAAAAACTGTAGACTGCAGGACAAAAACAAAACTTCAGCATGTTTTGATGTGAAGTTTTAGCAAATGAACTAAATAACTTCAGCATGCATTAGCAAAAACTCATTAGAAAATTACATACTGCAAGAAAAAAATTTAAGCATGTTTAGTTTGAAGTTTTAGCAAATGAATTAAAAACTTAAGCATGTTTCGTCTGAAGTTTTTGCAAATGAACTAAAAAACTTAAGCATGTCTAGTCTGAAGTTTTAGCAAATAAACTAAATAACTTCAACATGTTAAGACTGAAGTTTCAGATAAAGCTTATGACAAAACTGTTGGCTACATGATAAATAACTTCAGCATGCATTAGCATGAAGTTTTAGCTTCAATGTGAAACAACTTCATGCTATATTGGCATGAAGTTTTAGCTTCAATGTGAAACAACTTCATGCTATATTGGCATGAAGTTTTAGCTTCAATACGAAACAACTTCATGCTGCATTAGCATGAAGTTTAACTTCAAGGTGAAACAATCATGCAAGTGTGATTCTGAAGATGAATCTGGACAAGTTTCTGGTTTTTTTTATAAAGCTGGTGAGAGGAAAGGAGGAGATCTTTTTCACGAATGAGGTTGCAGATCACACGATTAATGCGTGATGCAAGTTTTATATATTTTGTTAGGGGTGTAATTGTCATATTATTACAGATTTTTTATTAGTTGGCTACCAAATCAATAATTTTTAAAAATAGGGTATGTTAAAAGGTGACACAAATATATGGTACGACTACAAATCCCCCTATGTTAGCGCTTTTGGAAAATCCAAGTTTAATGGGCTTGTCTACTTTACAATTGCATTGCCAATTGTGTGGAAGTGACGCCAGGTAGCCACTTTAAGTATGTTGTTTAAATATATTCATAGTTTGTAATGTATTTAAAGATTATCCAAATTTGCTCAAACTTTAGGATACAACAACCTAAAGTTTAAACTCAAAATTCAAACTTCAGGTCTTAACGTTCGAAAATTATGTCATGAAGTTCGAATCTTATGTCCTGAATTTTAATTAGTAGTTCAGAAATTCAGGACACTTACTCCTGAATTTCAAATTAACAGCTCATAAAATTTAGGACTTATGTCCTGAATTTCCAAATGTCTTGAATTAAATCATGAATTTCCAAATTCAGGATACTTAGTCATAAAGTTTGGATGAATTAACTAATCTTTAAATATATTATAAATTATGAATATATTTTAAATATTGGACTTAAAAATGACTATTAATGCACTTAGCCCGCCCAATTGTCTTTGACTTTTTCAGTCGCAGAGTTAATCTAAAATACATGACAAGAAAAATAATGAAAATTTCAAAACAAAAGGCAAAGCCAAAAGTGTCAGAAAACTGGAGAAAAAGCCCGAAAGAGCTGCGGACATATTGGTTGCAGATCCAACGAAAATGAAGCAGACATGAATCCATAAAGCCAAAATAGCTAAGCAGGAGAAAGACCTTGGAGCGGAAAATCCTCAGAGGCGAAAATGGAAGGATCAATGGAGAAACTTGAAGGATCGGTAGCCGCGCCGATGATATTCCTTATTGTCGTCGCTGTTCAGTACCTCTCCCGATATGTCGAA
This sequence comes from Nicotiana knightiana, assembly GCA_005239525.1. NCBI lineage: Eukaryota > Viridiplantae > Streptophyta > Magnoliopsida > Solanales > Solanaceae > Nicotiana > Nicotiana knightiana. The sequence continues at coordinate 5,457 of ML386072.1, forward strand.
ATCAATATGAGTGTATTTTTCTTAATTTTCACCTCTTTTTCAGATTTTTTTTAGTCTGGTTTATATTAATTTCACAAAAATTTGTTGTTTAGATACATATCTGCATGTGTGTGTATATTCTAGTATCCATGTATAAAGTATAAGTGAGTATTTATGGAAATGTACTTTCTCATCTCATACGCTCTTGATTTGTCACCTATTTTCCAAGTCTGAGTTTACGTTATATATATATATATATATATATGTATATATATATTATATTTTAAGGCCAATGTTTTCTTTTGTGCGACTGATAGTGTAAAAAATTCTTTACAAGCATATAACTTAAAACTCTTTTTGTTTGGTTAATGTTAATTTCACAATAATAAGATATTGACACACCTACGTCCAGTGCGTCTCAGTGTCTGTGAAGAGAGAGACGGTGTGTGCTGTGCACATTATTTATATACGCACACGAGCAGAAAATATCATCAATTGCTGAATATTAATTTGCTAAGGTGAAAGTTGTTTTTAATTGAGCTGTCAAGTATTTGAATGTTCGATTTGTCAACAGTTAACACAATCCTTTTGTAGATAAATCATGAATCTCCTACTCTTTTTTCTTAAAAAGTTAATATTGTCTTATGTCTAATATAACAATCTTTGTTTTCAGAGAGTTTCTGTAAATGCTGAGGGGTTGCAGTTGCGCACAGAAATTAAGCAGCTGCTAAAGGAGGCGAATGCCATGTCACAGTAAGTGATTCCAATTGTTCCAGTAACTAATCTTTATGTAGTTTTGAGTAGGATTCGACGTCTTCTATTGTAATTCATTTTGGAGTTCTCCATATGAGCAGTGGCGTATCCGCACTATAGTTATGGGTTCAAATCTGCTAGCCTAAATCTGCAGTTATCTATGTAAAATCCATTGAAATTGCTGAAAATATTGAACTATGAACCCATGACTCATATAAGGTGAAAGATTCAGCAGTTGAAACCCGAATATTGAACCCGTAGAATTAAAATTCTTGTTTCGACTCTGCACACGAGTGTTATATATTTTTTTTCTATATGACTATATTTCAAAGCTTATCTTGACCAATATTTACTATTTTATTATTTTCTCCATGAATGTGACAAGTTACATCCTTCTATGTAATCCTCTATCGCATTCTATATGTTGATATATTACTGGCTCTTGAGTTTAAGATTTTAATTTGACTTTTATACTGTAAAATTGGTTATGGACGAAAATGTTAAAAAGTGTTGAAAAGCTAGTTTGACATTATATCAAAGTTCAAAACTTGAATTATTTAGTGAAGTTCAATTCCTGAAGGTTGTGAAAATTGTATGAATATAAAATGGTGTCTAACATTTTTTAATGTTCCAAAAAGGAAAGAGTGTTATATTGCAAAGGGTGGAGTATCATTAATTTTTCAAGCTATATTGAATGGAAAACTATATGTCGATACTAATGATAGATGGTGCAAACAAAAGTTGTATGTTTAAGTAGACACATGATATCAATAATACCCCCATTATGGTAAAAGTTATGATGTCTTAACATAAATTGTATTTCTAGTAGTTTGCTGATAATTCTGATAATAGTAGTTCTCCAACCAAAATACTACTAGTATTTCTTCTGTTCCTTGTGGGCCTTTACCTAAGAAAGTGGGAATTGCCATTTTTTGATAATTCACTTTGTAGATCATGCTATTTTTTTAACAGTATGTATGATTTGTAAAACTTTATGCTGTTTTCATATTGATTTCAGGCCTTCAACGTTTGCACAAGCTGCCAAACTAAGGAGGATGGCAGCAGCCAAGGAGCAGGAACTTGTAAGAAGTATGGCATATATTACCATCACCATGCTTAGAATAGATACTACTGTTTATTCATAATTCTTATAGACTTTATTTATAGGAATGCTGCTGCATCTGTTCGTAGTGCCCCATCAAACTATAGTTGGACAAGTAAAATAGCATGCACAGAGAAACTGATGCTACTCGTAATAGAAATCACTATGTTTACCCTGAAATCTAATTAACAATTAAGCTTATAACGAGGTCTTAAAGATATGTGATTTAGTCCAATACTAATTGATAGACGAGAAGATAAATATATGAGTTAAGTGAACAAGATAAATCAAACCAACGTATTAGCAGGCCTCGACCTCGACCCAGGATAACCTCGAGATGGACTCAGATGAATAGTAAAATAAAGTAAAGTAAAGAGAATATTATAAAGCTAAAGAATAATTCTGATGAGAACAAAAGTAAGAGTGTATATTCTTTACCAATGATTGATTATGTTTACAAATGAATGGGCTCCCCTTTATATAATAGGGGGCCTTACATTCCTATTTCTGGAAAGGAGTCTAATTTGTACAGCTGTCTAACCGCCTTGTACGAATTCATACAAATCTGTTCCGGGATTTACGCCTTGAGCTTTGTGCCATTGCGGAAATCTCGCCCATTCTGTTATAAACCCATAACAACATTGTCTCGAGGTAGGCCATACTCGGCCCTAGTATCGTGTGCTTCGTTCCACGAGCCTTGCACTCCATCGTTGGGTTCGAGCTCGATCTATTGATCTCGCTTGACCTAGTTCAAACTCGCGCTCGGGGTGGCTCCTCGACCTGACGAATCGGGCTTACCTAATTTCGACCGTATACAGATAGTCCCTGCATTTCTTAGAATAAAATGATAAGAAACGGTCTAAGTCTCGAATTTTCGAAGTCCCAAATAATGACATCATCCTTATGTCGTAAGCGTTCGAAGTGACTCGAAACGTCCCGTCGGTACGTTTTCCCAAATCATTAAATGCGCGTCAGTGTTGGTCGGCCACTAGCGCCACCGAACGGTCGCCGATGTTCTATAAATACTTGGTTACTCGCCACATTAAGGACTTTTACTTCCATTTACAACTCCTCTAATATCTTCTTCTCTCTATCTTCCCTTCTTCCGCCACCAGTTCTTCCGCCGTTTCAACGCTAAAAAGTTGTCAAACCTTACTCCCTTCCGCCTCTCTCAACCAGAATCTATGGCTAAAACCTCCAAAACAGTTCCTCAAAAAGAGGGAACTTCCTTCTCTTCTTCCCACCCGGCCGACAGTAAGGCGCCGACCCTTCACGAGATCGTTCCTGGTGGCTGCACTCTGAAAAAAGACTTCACGGTCGAAAATACTCCCGATGTTCCTGGCCGATGTGAGCACACTTCGAGGTACATCTGTTCGATAACGGAGAAACGCCCCGAGGCCATGAAAAAGGACTGTGGCTTGGGGGAATGGGGTCTTGGTACAGATCCCTACCCGCGAGGAGAGAATTACCACCTACGTGGAGGGGTTTTTAAGTGTGTACACTTACCCCTTCACGCTGGGTCCTCTCAATCTAATCGTGATCCATTTTTGCAAAAGATACCAAGTAACCCTCGGCCAAATCCATCCATCTTTTTGGCGAATAGTGATTATGCTTCTACTTTTCCAGCAAGGCCGAGGGGCTCGAGTTCACCCTCAGCCACCTTATCCACTTGTACCGGCCTCAACGCCTTTGAGGGTTGATCAAACTCCAATGTCGGTCGACCAAATATTTCTTTGCCAACAATGATGAAGATAAAGATCGAGGCTGGATGAGCTGGTTCATTCGAGTGAGGACCATCGATATCATCCCCGAGGATCAAATGCCATTCCCTGAACAGTGGAACTTCGATCGTAAGTGGAGCTTGTTCCTCATTAATTTTCTATACTTTGACTATTTTTTGCATGGCGTTCTTATTTTTATTTGCAGCAGTTCCTTGGATGCCCCATACGATCCCTGATCTCAAAGATTGGGTCCGGAAACTGGCCGTGACCTCCTCGTACGACAAGCTCAAAAGACGTGATTTGTCGAAGGGCAAATGGGAAGCCAAACACCACGGTAAAATCCTGGTACCTTCTTCCTTATCTAAAACACTTCCTTTCTAATACTTAGTTTTTATTTATGCAGGCATTGGAGATTTCTCCGAAATGAGGCTGGCCCTTTCCCGGGAGAAGACGGAGTCCCCGATTCCAAAGTCGAAGAAGGACAATAAGAGAAAGAGGGCTTCGAAGCCCGAAGACCCTCAAAATGAAGCGGGACCTGCTCGGAGACGCAGGAGGAACGTTATTCATGTGGAGATAGACTCAGTCCACCAGCTCATGGATGCTGAAAATGATGAGGTCAAGGATTCGACCCTGGTGACCCGAACCAAAAAACCGGTCGAGGACGCCAAACCCACCAGAACTGAGGTCCTACATTGTGTTGAAGGGACCTCGAAGGAAGATAAGGACAAAGATCCCGAGTCACCCGATGTCGTGGTTGTTTTACAACCTTCAGCAAGCACGCCAAAGGGGGCAGGCTCTGAAGCCCCTACGATCGAACAGAGCGCCTCGGGGGACCTCCCCGAGGCCATGACAATAGGTCACTCCTCATTTCTTCCGGCTTACTCCGAGGACGCCATTAGAGAAGCCCGAGCCCTGAAAACGCCTGACTCGGGCGGAGTCCCTGTTGAGGATGATCCTTTCCAAGGTTGCTTCGCTGGAGTTGATGATGCCGACCTTGTTGATGCATCTTCGACCTTCGAAGAGGCCCAACGTCTCTTCTCTAAGGTAAGCTTTGACTTCTTATCATTACAATTTCCTTTTTCCCTCCTTACTTTAACTGACAATTCCTTTTCTTTGTAAGCTTTTGCTATGTTTAAGGCCAATCTGAAGAGGCCGAGCTGAATAAGTCTTTGGGCGAAGGGAAGACCCTGATGCTCCTTTGTGATCAAAAGGAGGAGGAGCTCGAAGGTCTTCGGGTAGAGTTGACCAAGGCTCGAGAATATGAGGCCGAGCTGGACAAACAGGTAACTATAGTTTTGAAAGAGTACGGCCTTCTCGTCCCGACTGTGGAAGCTAATACTTCGATGTCTCAGTTGCAGCAGAAGGTGGAGATGTCGGGGCAGCTTCGAGGTGAGGTTGACCGGGTCAATGCCGAGTGCGACCAATTGAAAGACAAGATGGACCGCTTGCTACGGGTAAGGAGGCCGCATTGACCCAACTAGTAGCTACCGAGACTCAGTTTCGAAATGCCAAAGAGAGCAGTTCGGCCCAGGACGAAAAGATTGCTGAGCTCGAGGCTAAACTTTCCAAGGCCGAAGCCGAAGTTGCTGAAGCCAGGGCCGAGGCCAAGAAGACTCAGATTACGGTTGATAAAACAATTGTCGTATATTTGAGGGACAGCGATGCTGCTCAAATAGCGCTGAGAGAAGCTGCTGATCGGGAAAAATGAAGTAACGACTATGCCAGGTTCCGATCTCGAAGGGAGATTCTCGAGGAGATTCATGCTAGGGGCTTCGATCTTACTGAGGAGATAGCCCAAGAAAAAACGGATGAAGCCGATGCCCGATTCCTTGTCTCCTCCTCCGATGATGATTTTGAAGGCAACCAGGGCGAGTCCGGAGGTGAAGAGGGGTTCGAAGAGGAGACCACTCCCGATGAAGAGGCTGCCCTCGAGGGAGAAGCGGTTCCAGGAGGAGAAGATTCCCCCGAAGAAGGGGATGCTCCCTTGGTGATAGGATTTTTTTTTTTTTTTTTGTATTCTCTTCTGTTGAACTGTTGTACATATCACCTTTTGAATATATAAGAAGAAATTTCCCTGAATGTTTTCTTAGTATTTTTTCCCTTACAATTTCTTGCACTAATTTCATCCTTCAAACGATGTATTCGAGATTCTATCGCGGATGGTCCCTTTGAAGTTGCCGAGGTTGGGTTCGAATAAGATTCGAACCTTCGGGATATATACCCTTATTGTCGAATGATGACAGGTCTTCGAGCAATAGTAAAAAATGTTTGTTTGGGCTCGGGATGATCGAAATCGAAACCTTGGGTTTGGATGGGGTGAAATCTCGAACCCTTAGTGTGTCGGCCCTTAGGCTCTTTTATATCGGCCCTTAGGATCTTTAAGTCGGGCCAATTTTGCCTCTAAAAGCGGCTATAACTTTTCCCTTTTCGGCTAAAAGACTTAGTGAAAATTTCTCATGCCTTAGCATATGTTTTTTTATATCCATTAAGTTCTTCGAGGATTCGACGATCAGAACCCAAATTTTTCTTAGCTCGTTTGTGTTTAGATGATTTAACGTCTCGAAGGCTGATGTTATCAAAGCCTTTAAATATTTGGGGGCTGACTTTATCGTAGCCCTTTTTTTCTTGCTTTGCCGAGGGTAGCCTTATTTAACCGTTTTTCAAGGTATTTGAAGGCCTTTAGTTTATGGCAGAAGTTGGACGTCTCCGAGCTGCATTATTTCGGCTGTAGCCCTTTCATATGACCGTAGTCTTTAATATGGCTGTAGCCTTCGGGCATGCCTCTTGGACTTGTTTCCCGATAGCATTTCGAACTTGTTCGAAATATTAGTCCCCGAGTGTGATCGCCTTGGCCTTTACATCGAGGGATGCCTCTTTGAAGTCGTATGAGTTCGAGTTTATGTAACACGAATAACTCAAATGCGTTAAATATAAAAAGGAGAAGATCATACCTTAGCAATAATACTGTTTGAGCAGTGATACATTCCATTTGTTTGGCAATTGTTCGCCTTCCATTTTGCTAAGTTTGTAGGATCCTTTTCCGATAACTCGGATGACTCGATATGGTCCTTCCCAGTTTGGGCCTAGTTTCCCTTCATTCGGGTCTCGAGTATTGAGGGTGACTTTCCTCAGAACTAAGTCCCCGACTTCGAAGTGACGAAGGTTGGACCTCCTGTTATAATACCTCTCGATCCTTTGCTTTTGTGCGGCCATTCGAACAAGTGCGTCTTCTCATTTTTCATCCAGTAGTTCGAGGCTAGTGTTCATAGCCTCGTGATTTGATTCCTTGATTGCATGCTGAAACCTGACGCTAGGTTCCCCGACTTCGACTGGAATTAACTCTTCGGAACCATACACCAAAGAAAACGTGGTTGCTCTCGTGCTGGACTTTGATGTCCTTCGATATGCCCAAAAGACCTCGGGTAAAAACTCTCTCCAATTCCCTTTATCGTCACTTAACCTTTTCTTTAAGTTTTGAATAATAGTCTTGTTAGTGGACTCGGCCTGGCTGTTTGCACTTGGGTGATATGGCGTCGATAAAATCTTCTTTATTTTGTGATTTTCGATGAACTTTGTTACCTTGTTGCCGATGAATTTCTTCCTATTATCGCATACAATTTCAACGGGTACCCCGAACCGACAGACGATATGATCCCATATGAAGTCTATGACTTCTTTTTCTCTTACTTTCTCGAAGGCATGTACTTCTACCCATTTGGAAAAGTAGTCAGTCATAAAGAAAATAAATTTAGCTTTACCTGGTGCCGTTGGCAGGGGGACTATGATGTCCATCCCCCGTTTCATGAATGGCCACGGGGATAGGACTGAATGGAGTTGTTCACCGGGCTAATGGATCATCGGTGCAAACCTTTGGCATTTGTCACATTTTTGAACAAACTCCTTGGTGTCTTTCTCCATGCTATCCCAGTAATATCCAGCTCTAATAATTTTGTGAATCAAAGAGTCAGCCGGAGTGGTTCCCACAAGTGCCTTCGTGGATTTCTCGTAAAACATAATCGGTGTCCCACGGTCCTAAGCATATGGCCAAAGGTCCATCGAAGGTCCTCCTGTACAATGTTCTGTTTTCATCCAGTGTGAATCAGGCTGCTTTAGCTCGTAGGGCTCTCGACTTTTTAGGGTCGGAAGGGAGCTTTCCATGCTTCAAATACTCAACATATTTGTTCCTCCAATCCCAAGTCAAACTTGTAGAGTTTATCTCAGCATGGCCTTCCTCGACCACAGACCTCGATAACTGAAAAACAGTCCCCGGGACAACATCATCTTCTTTAACTGATGAACCCAAATTCGCAAGCGCATCAGCCTCACTGTTTTGCTCTCGAGGTATATGGTCCAATGTCCACTCCTTGAAGCGGTGCAATGTCACCCGTAACTTGTCTAAATATCTCTGCATCCTATCATCTCGAACCTCGAAGCTTTTGTTAACTTGGTTCACCACCAACAGAGAGTCGCATTTGGCCTTGATGACCTCTACTCCCAGGCTTTTGGCTAATTCGAGACCTGCAATCATGGCCTCGTACTCGGCCTCATTGTTAGTTAATCTAGAAGTTTTAATGGATTGTCTAATAGTTCTACCCGTAGGTGATCTCAAAACAATGCGGAGATCGGACCCTTTCACATTCGAGGCACCGTCTGTGAAGAGGGTCCACACACCTGATGATGTACCTGACTTTAGTAGTTCCTTTTCTACTTCGGGTACAAGGGTAGGAGTAAAATCATCCACGAAGTCTGCTAGAATTTGAGACTTGATAGCCGTTCGGGGTTGATATTCAATATCGTACCCACCGAGCTCGATGGCCTATTTGGACAATCGGCCCGATAACTCGGGCTTGTGTAAAACATTCCAAAGTGGATAAGTAGTTAACACACATATAGGGTGACATTGGAAATATGGCTTCAATTTTCTAGATGCACTTACTAATGCAAGTGCTAAATTCTCTAAATGCGAATACCTGGTTTCAGCATCTCCTAAGGTTCGACTTACATAATAAACAGGGAATTGTGTACCTTGCTCTTCTCGAACTAGCACGCCACTTACCGCTACCTCGACACGGCCAAGTATAAGTATAGTTTCTCATCTGCCTTCGGAGTGTGAAGCAGAGGTGGGCTCGATGGGTACCACTTTAATTCCTCCAACGCTTGCTGACGTCTCGGAGTCCATACGAAATCATTCTCCTTTTTGAGCAAAGAAAAGAATCTGTGATTCCAATCCGATGACCTCGAGATAAATCGGCCCAAAGCAGCTATCCGTTCGGTTAGCCGTTGTACGACCTTCATATTGTCCACGACGGTGATTTCTTTGATGGCTTTAATTTTGTCGGGGTTGATCTCGATCCCCCTATTTGATACCATGAAACCCAGGAACTTGCCCGAGCCGACTCCGAAAGCGCATTTCTCGGGGTTGAGTTTCATGTCGTATTTTCTCAGAACCTCGAACATTGCCTGCAAATGAGTCAAATGGTCCTCTGCGCGTCGTCAATGTAAACTTCCATTGATTTACCTATCTGTTGCTCGAACATTTTATTAACTAGGCGTTGGTATGTAGCTCCCGCAGTTTTTAGCCCGAAGGGAATTACATTGTAAACAATATGTTCCATACTTAGTGATAAATGAAGTCTTTTCTTGGTCCTCCGGGTTCATTTGAACTTGGTTGTACCCGGAGTAGGCATCGAGAAAAGTAAGGATCTCGTGGCCGGCCGTGGCGTCGATCATACAATCGATGTTAGGCAGTTGAAAGGAATCTTTAGGGTATGCCTTGTTTAAATCTTTGTAATCTACACACATTCTAAACTTGTTTCCTTTTTTAGGAACTACGACCACATTGGCTAACCACTCGGAATATTTTACTTCCATAATGGACCCTATTTTGAGAAGCTTAGTTACCTAGTCCTTTATGAACGCATGTTTTACCTCGGACTGCGGCCTTCTCTTTTGCTTCACCAGTTTAAACCTGGGGTCAAGACTTAGCCGATGTGTTGTTATCTCCGGTGGGATCCCTGTCATGTCTAAATGGGACCACGCAAAATAATCTATGTTATTGATAAGGAATTGAATGAGTTTTTTCCTGAGTTCGGCGGTTAATCCCGTTCCCAGGTATTCCTTCCGTTCTGGGAGATGTTTGATCAATATCACCTGCTCCAGTTCCTTGACCGTGGACTTCGTTGCATCTGATTCCTCGGGAACAACGAAAGCTCGAGGGGTAAGGAAATATTCTTCTTTGTCCTCGAGTACTTGTTCCTCGGATTCAGTTGAGGCTGTGGACTGTGATTGCTATTTAGCCATCTGCTTGTCATTGGTGTTCGATTTCTCCGAGGTCGAAGGTGTTGGCGGTGGTGTCAAATCATGAGCTGCAAACATCTCCTTTGCTGTGTGTTGCTCCCCGTAAACTGTTTTCGCACCATTTTTTGTTGGAAACTTCATCATTTGGTGAAAAGTCGATGGTACCGCCCTCATGTTATGGATCCACGGCCTTCCTACCAACGCATTATCATTTCACCTTTGATGACATGAAATTTTGTGTCCTAGATGGTCCCGACCACATTCACGGGCATGGTGATCTCTCCTTTCGTTATTTCACTAGCCATGTTGAAGCCGTTTAAGACTTGAGATGCTGGTATGATTTGATCTAGCAAACCGAGCTGCTTTACGACCCTCGACCTGATTATGTTGGCCGAGCTACCCGGTTCCACAAGAACACATTTAACTTGAATTTTATTTAGTCACATAGAAATTACCAGGGGGTCGTTGTGAAGCTGAGAGAGGCCTTCTGTTTCCTCGTCATTGAATGTAAAGGTGCCTTCGGGCATGTAATCTCGGGTCCGTTTCTCTCTTCTAATCGACACTTTGGTGCGTTTGAAAATAGGTCCCTGTGGGATGTCAATCCCAACAACGATCATGTGGATGATATGCTGGGGTTCCTCTTGATCATTTTTTCTATCGTCGTCTCTTTCTCCGAAGTAATTTTTGGCCTTGTCACTAAGGAATTCTCGAAGGTGACCCTTGTTGAACAACCGAACTACCTCTTCTCTCAACTGTCTGCAGTCCTCGGTCTTGTGGCCATGTGTACCATGATATTTACACATCAAGTTAGGATTCCTTTGAGAAGGGTCAATTTGTATAGGTCTGGGCCACCTGGTGTCTTTAATCCTTCCAATGGCCGAAACGATACCCCAGGCATCGATGCTGAAGTTATACTCCGATAATCGAGGTGCTTCTGCGGGATCGGTGTACTTGTCAAATCCATTCTTACTCATGAGTCCCCGAGAATTTTGCACCCGATCATTTCTTCGATCATTCCAGGGGGAATTGCGTCCTGAACCGTTGCTTATTTGATCTGAGACATATGGCTGGTACCATTCTCTGTTTGACCTCGGTTCTCTGTCAATATCCCTCAAGCCTTTACCACCAACCTTTTCGGGTAAACTGATCCCGAGGGGGCTCCCAACTGGTCGTCCTCGACCCTGATCTTTGATTGGTAGCGATTATGCACGTCCGCCCATGTAACAGCAGGGTATTCAACCAGATTTTGCTTCAACTGCCGTGATGCTATCGAACTTCGCTTATTCAACCCTTGTGTGAAAGCTTGGACGGCCCAATCATCGGAGACTGGTGGTAACTCCATTCGCTCCATCTGAAATCGAGACACGAACTCCCTCAACATTTCGTTATCCCTTTGTTTAATCTTGAAAACGTCCGATTTTCTTGTTGCAACCTTTATAGCACCAGCGTGTGCCTTTACAAATGAATCTGCCAACATGGCGAATGAATCGATAGAGTTCGGGGTCAAGTTGTGATACCAAATTATTGCTCCCTTAGATAAAGTTTCCCCAAATTTTTTCACCAAACCGGACTCGATCTCATCGTCCTCTAAGTTGTTTCCCTTTATACCGCATGTGTATGTAGTGATGTGTTCGTTAGGATCGGTGGTCCCGTTGTATTTAGGTATGTCTGGCTTGCTGAACTTCTTTGGAATAGGCTTCGGGGCTGCGCTTGGGTGAGAAGCCTTTTGCACTAACTTTTTGGAATCCAAACCCTTTAATATCGGAGGCGCCCTTGGTATTTGGTCGACTCGGCAGTTGTACGTCTCCACCTTTTTATCATTATCTTCGATCCTCTTTTCTCCTGATTCGATCCTTTTGGTGAGCTCCTCGAGCATTTTCATGATTGTAGGGTCAGTCAGTGATCCATTGTCATTCGACCTTTCTGGCACCAGTTCAGTACGGCGAGGGGTTTCTGGCTGAACCATGCTCGGAGTTTTTTGTTGACGTTGAAGCTGAGTGATAGCAATCTGCTAAGCTTGTAGCATTTTGAAGATCACTTGGAGGCTAACTCCCCCATCTCCTAGACCCTGTGTTCCTTGACCACCAGGTCAGACCTCCCTGCATACACTTCCTCCGATGTCTGCACCCAAGTCCGCATCTCAGATGCGCGAACCAACATTGACTGGCTCTGCAATTGGCACTACCCCGGGGTTAAGCGGTGGTACACCGGCCCTTGAAGCAACTACATTATCATTTTCCCCATGAAATCCGAGACTATCACTGCCGTGTACAGGTGTCTTTTGCGAGTTTGACATATTTCAACCTTAAAACAAAGAATCTTTGACAAGAAACAAATGTTAAAATGATGCGTGTTATTAAAATCAGCACTGGAATAATCACTATTATCTTTATCCCCACGGTGGACGCCAAACTGTTTACCCTAAAATATGAGTAACAATTAAACTTATAACGAGGTCTTAAAGACATGTGATTTCGTCCAATACTAATTCATAGACGAGAAGATAAATATATGAATTAAGTGGGCAAGATAAATCAAACCAACGTATCAGCAGGCCTCGACCTCGAGCCAAGATAACCTCAAGATGGACTCGGATGAACAGTAAAGTGAAGTAAAGAGAATATTATAAAGCTAAAGAACAATTCCGATGAGCACAAAAGTAAGAGTGTATATTCTTTGCCAATGATTGATTATGTTTACAAATGAATGGATTCCCCTTTAATAGTAGGGGAGTCCCAAATAAGGTACATTCCTATTTCTGGAAAGGAATCTAATTATTTGTACCGCTGTCTAATCGCCTTGTACGAATTCGTACAAATCTGTTTCGGGATTTATGCCTTGAGCTTTGTGCCATTGCGGGAATCTCGCCCATTCTGTTATAAACCCATAACGGCATTGTCTCGAGGTAGGCCATACTCGGCCCTAGTATCGTGTGCTTCGTTCCTCGAGCCTTGCACTCCATCGTCGGGTTCGAGCTCGATCTATTGATCTCACTTGACCTAGTTCAAACTTGGACTCGGGGTGGCTCCTCGACCTCACGAAATCGGGCTTACCTGATTTCGACCGTATACACACTACAGTAAGAAGTAGCAGTCAGAGTCCCGGATATTATATTTTGCCTGGTGTACTCAGGCTACGGTAGCAAGCAAGCTGATAGAAGAATGCTTGAAAGTACTCCTATCAATTTTAGCTATGCAAGTACTAATTAGGCTTGTCCCACCTTTTAAAGAATTTGGGTGGTGAAACAACCAGACAGAGATGTTTTCAAGAGCAAAACATCTCTTGTTTGAGGTTTAGTACTAAAGGAACAAGTTTGACATGCTAACACTTTCACCTTAACATTTCTTTCTCGTACTGACCCATCCCATCTTCTCAGCACATCACATTTAGCGTGCACAGAACCAGCAATTTACATCATAAATTTTCTGGCAAACCAGAGGCCGAGGGGTTATAATAGCTGTTATAGTCATCTCAGAGCAAATTATCAGTTCCATTAACAATGTATTCCACTCCATGAACAATTAGCTTGGAATATTGAAGTAACAAATACACCTGCCTATTGTTAGGAGTTAAAACTATTTGACCTATAAACCTATGTGGATTTAGCAAAGAATAGAACATAATGGATGCATAAGAACGAAATAGGTGATATTAGCTAGTTGGGATTATAGTTTAGTCATGTTGGTGTACTAACATTTCATCCTTTTCTGCCGAAGGTGTTGTAGCTAGTTTGTTTTGGATTTGTATGCCAGTCAAAAAGTGAAGTAGATCCCCTAGTGAAAAAACCGTTAATTTGTTGTTAAATCCAAATATCCAAATGGATATTGAGGATTCATATAACCTATCTTAACTAGTTTGCGATTGAGGTACGTTTGGTGTTCTTGTTTTTGTTTACTCTCAATTACTACATTTGGTGGCATACAGATCATGAAAAACTCAGAAAAGAAATGAAATCGTCATATGATTCACACACAAAGACCTTGATGATCTTAAAGGTAATGCATGCAATCTTTGGTAGTCAAGACTTTTTACAACCTTTGTTTAAACTGTAAGTTAATTAATCAGCTGCTGATCACACAGGTTTTAATGTACTTGTTGCTGATTATATGGTTTTGGCGTATCCCTGTGGCTTCCATACCTAAGCAGCTCGTGCAACCTTTTGGTAATATTGTGCATGTTATCCTCTAGTATTCTTGGTTTCTCGACACCTGCATGTTGTTTTATCAAACTTTACGAGTTTTGTCATATATGCGGTAATCTTGAAATTCATATTCACTAATCTGCGTTGTGCCTTTCAATGTGACAGGTGGACAAAATACACATTTTAGTTGCTTTCACTACCTTAATTTGTTTGCATATTTCAAACTGATTTTCTATGACCTTCCACGTTGCAGGTAAGATATTGTCTTGGCGAGCTGGAGGTCATGTGAATGAAAACGTCATGGTAACTACCTTGAGGATTTAGCATTGATTGGAAATTTCTTTTTTTCGGACAACTGTGACTATATGAAGTAGTAACGAGCTTAAGTCTTGGGTGTGTGTTTCGCCAAGCTTCTAAAATTTGTTTATTTTGAAATTTTTTTTGAGTGTATTTGGCATGAAGAAGAATATTTTTTAATTTTCTCATGTTTGGTTAGCTTAAAAATTTTGAAAAATATTTTTTTATAAACTCAATTTTCTTCAATTGGAGGAAAATGTTTTCCTTATCAAGAGAAAGGAAAATATTTTCCTTATGAACTCAATTTCCTCCAATTGAAGGAAAATGTTTTTCTTATCAAGAGAACCTTCCCCACCCTCACCAATCCACTCCACGCCCTTCTCCAAAAGGGTCTTTTTTTTTTCTTCAAATTTCAGTTTTTCCGTTACTACACACCCTACTACCCCTCCACCCCCTCCCCCTCCCCCCCACTCCGG
>ML386072.1:20795-45074 GCA_005239525.1 Nicotiana knightiana
CCCCATATTTTTCAGTTTTAGTTTTTTTTATTTTTCGGTTTAAAGGTTCAAAATTTTACAAGTTCCAAAGTTATGAGTTCGGAAGTTTATGTGTTTGGAAGTTTACGAGTTTAAAAATTGTAAAGTTTACGGGTTCGAAATTTTGCGGTTTCAAAAGTTTAGCGATTCGGAAGTTTATGAAATTTATGGGTTCGGAAGGTTGTTGGTTCGAAAGTTTATGACTTCATGTTTATGTATCTAAATTATTTATGAATACTCTTGAGAAATTATTTTCCTTAATTTTCTTAAGGTGTTTGGTATGCAAATTAAGGAAAATGACTGATTATTTTTTGGAGTGGGGTGGTGATGGAAAAAAAAAATTAAAATTTGAATTTGTTTTTTGGAGAGAGGAGGTGGGGTTAGGTGGGTGGGTTGGTGAGGGTGAGAAATATTGAGAAGGAGTTTTGGAAAATATTTTTCCTTGTTTTAATAAGGAAAATATTTTCCTCTAATAGGAGAAAAATGAGTTGATAAGGAAAATATTTTCCAAAATATTTAAACCAATCAAATATGAAAAAATTGAAAAATATTTTCTTTCGTACCAAACACACCCTGAGAGTTGCGAAGATCACACAGTCTTTGTTAATTTTTCTTACTTTCTGTTGATTCTTTTTGCAACTTCTATTTGGTTGAATGTGTCAATATGATATGATCTCTTAAGCCAGCTACGCCACTTTCAAAGCTGCCTATCTTTTGTTTGAACAATGTTATGGCTAACTTGTGTAATGTAATGTAATTTCAGGTGGGAATCATTCCATGGTTAATATTGTCCACTAGAGTCAGCAAACTTATCTGCCGGAAAATATTCTAAGTAATTTGAAGCGAAGAAACTACACATCAATTGAAAAGAACCAAGATGGTCTGTCTACTGATATATATTTATTTGATTGCGATTAACATGCACGCACTATTTATTTGTCTGCTGTTCATTTATCACCTATCGATTACTGTCTTATTTTTGAAAAAGATTATTAGTGAGGAGTAAAACATAAAGTTTGTATGGTAGTGCCAACAGTGCCATTGCTTTGAATTGAATAGGATCTCGTAAAATACTCCCTTTGTTTAAATAAGTTTTCATTTTTACTTGTCACTTTATGCATATCAAGAGAAGACAATATTTTTTTTTCTATTATATTCACAGTATTTATTACTCATTTCAAATCATTTTCTCAAATTCAATAAAATATATATTAATTAATATGGGTATCATGATAAATTATGGACTTCATTTATTATTTTTTAACTGACGTAAAATGTCAAAACGTGCCAAGTAAAAGTGAACGAAGAGAATAGTATGAATAATCTCATTAACTCATTCAGCTTGTTCTTTTAAGTCACTTCTTTTTTCTTTCATTTTTTGTTCTTTGTGTGGTGCTTATTTGGGTCAAAGAAGAAAGTGGCTACCCTTGTGGAATTCGATAACTCTTTTCTAGCGTATACTTGAATAACCTACTTAAGCAGAAATAAACTAATTTCTAACACTTTTTACATGCCATTTTTCCGAGTTCACTAGCTAATCAAGAGAATTATTTGTAATAATAGTTTTTAAGTTGTATAATTGTGAAATATATATTGTTTTTTTCTCAATGTATAGAATGTAAACTCATAGAAGTTGATAGAATTGAACATGGTTTGATCAAGCTAGTCATATATATATTTTGGAGTTCTAATATTTTCACCTCTCCCTGTATTCTTATGGACAGTTTCATCTGTTCTCCAATTTGGCATCCTTTAGTCAATAACAAAGACTTTAAACCAAAATTTTAAATGAAATTATTTTAAATAATTAATACATCACTTTATGGATAATTTGTCCTCTAAAAGGTAAAATGCTGAAGAATTGATCACAATTTGTGATATTCCTTTTGTCAAAAAGCTGTGCTGTAATGTGGATAGCATCCATTACAGGAAGGTGAGTGCGAATTTTAAAAAGAAAGAAAATTGCTAAATAGGAAAGTAGTAAGCTTCTTGTCAAAAAGATAAAAATCAAAGTTTACTACCACTTGATTACAGAATTATCATTCAAGTCATTATTTAACAGACCGATCTTCTTAGGTCCCCCGTTAAACAAAAATATTCCTCAAACTTATGCACCAAATTTTGGTTTGACTTCCAACTTCTGAATTGGAGTCAAGAGGCTCCTACTCAAGTGATACCTCACAGAACGTTGATGTAATGTGATATCCATCGACTTAAGAAGACTCATCATTCTCTTATGCCAGTTTAACAAGGACTTTGAAATTTGTCTGTTTTTTCACTTTGCAAACCCTAGACATATAGGATTCGTTTGGTAGGATGTATTAAGGAAAAAATAATATGTGTATTAGTTTAGTATTATTAGTCATTTGTTTGGTATTAGTAATTTTTCAATCTATATATACCTAACACATGTATTAGTTATACATCCTATTTAATTAGTATCATTCTTATATATAGAAAATTATGATATTAGCAATACCATGCATTTAATACATGGATAAACGAAAGCAATTTTTCCAATAATATTAACAAGACAATTAACGAAAGCAATTTACTGAATTTTATACGTTTCCCAAGGACTAGTAGTACAAACTATGAGCTTCTAAGAATAGAGTTTACAAAGCAGAAATAAAATAAATACATAGTCTGTTTGAAAAGTACGTAAACAGAGTTTTATAGACCTAAAGCTACCACGAACAAGGAGCGGCTTCAACCGGAACGCAGGTACATCTTCAATCCAGCTACCATCAAACGCTGCAACATCAGCAACCAACATCTGCACGCAAGGTGCAGAAGTGTAGTATGAGTACAACCGATCCCATGTACTCAGTAAGTAACAAACCTAACCTTATGTTGAAAGCAATGACGAGCTAATACAAGGTCTGGTTCAATGTCACACAACAATTCAAAAAAAACATACTACAAGTATATAAGAGGTATCTCAGAAGTAAGATACTCAGCTCGTTCACAGTTTTAGAGAAATAGTCATGCTTTTCAAGTATCTCAGTGAAAACCCAAATCTTTTACCGAAAATGCCAAAATTATGAGAGAGTTTGAAAACTGTAATTTTTCCAAATATCCTTTCCACAACAAATAACATGTTTCATTTTCTTTCAAGATAACAAGTATTAAATACCTCTCTATGCCCATATATCAATGTGTATAATGAGTCATGAATGACGTGATACCGTACAACATGAGCAAAAATACATCTCTATGCGTGTATGTCATCTGTGCATGCCAATGCCATGTGTCTCAGAGATGAATCATGTACTCACACTCTCAGAGTACTCAATCTCACTGTCTCACACTTTTCACTCATCATGCTCAACCACTCGGTACTGTATATGGCCCATACGGCCTAGGGAAGATCCATCTCGGAATATATACATCACTGACCATCCGTCACTCAATACTGAGGAAAGTCCAATCCGGCCCTATGGAGAAGATCCATCTCCGAGTATATAAATGCTTCAGACAAGATCCATGTCCAGGGAAGATCCATCCCCCAATATAATCAACCGCGTTCATTGAGGGTGTGTACAGACTTCGGAGGGGCTCCTATAGCCCAAGAGCTATCATAAGCCAGATCCAGGCATAAATCAATATAACATGCTGCGACGTGCAGCCCCATCCAATAACTGTCACTCATAATCAGGCTCTCAGCCTCACTCAGTCATCAATCTCTCCAGTCTCACTCACGGACTCATAATTTTATGAAACTAGCCCGACAACAATGATATGATGTATCAATAAACAACAACTGAGACTGAGATATGATATGCGAATGCATGAATATGACTGAGTACGAAATATTAATGAAATCAGTGAGATGACAACAAGAAACCACCACTATGGGTACAAACAATATCAACATAAAGCCTAAACATGATAGTTAGCATGATTGACAGCTCAGTTATTTTATCACATGGTGAAAACACAGATATCAGCAAAATAGGGCCACTATACAGTGCCATGGAAACAACCGAGTCACAATTTATAGGGTGCACGCCCACACCCCCGTCACTTAGCATGTGCGTCACCTCAATATCAGTCACATAACACGTATTTCAGGGTTTCATACCCTCAACACTAAGTTTAGAAGAGTTACTTACCTCTAACGAGACAATACCAATGCCGATCAAGCCAAGCGATGCTTCAAAGATGCCATCCCGCGCGTTCCGACCTTCGAACGTCTCGAAACTAACCAAAAATAATTCAAATATATTAAACAATGCTAAAGAAACCAATCCCAATTGTTAAAGATCAACCTTAAATCACAACCCGAAATCGGCCCAAAAGCCCAACCTGATCCCGCACCTTGGAACTCGTCAAAACTCACAAAATCCGACTACCCATTCAATTACGAGTCCAACCATACTAATTTCACTCAATTCTGACTCCAAATCAATGTTCAAAACTCAAAAATTAATATTTATGAAACTTTAGGCCAAAGCCCCCAATTTCTCTTAAAATTCATCAACCAATTTCCAAAAATGAAGATAGATTCGTGAAATATAACCAAAGACGAATAGAGACCACTTACCCTAATCCTTGTGCTGAAATTTATTCTAGAAATTGCCTCAATCCAAGTCCCACACCTCAAAATATGAATAAAGACCAAAACCCTAGATTTTATATACCCTCTGCCCAGCACTTTCTGCATTTGCAGACAAATAGTCGCATCTACGACCAGCGCTTCTGCGGTAAGTAATTCGCTCCTGCGAAAATAGCCATGCTCAGCAACCCCCGGACCTGCGGTCTTAAGCCGCTTCTGCGCTCATGAACCGCATCTGCGGTTGCGTATGTGTGTCCATTCACCCACACCTTCGATCCTCATGCTCAGCTTCCTTCTCGCTTCTGCGACCCACTGTCCGGTCAAACTTATGAACTTTCCAAACCTTCAAATTTTCAATTTTGCCAACTTGTGCCGAAACCTTCTAGAAAGATCCAAATGCAAATCCGAGCATATTCCCGAGTCGAAAATCACCATCCGGACCTAACGGAACCATCAAAATTCTGTTCCGGGGTCAAATTCACAAAAGTCAAACTTGGTCAACTCTTTCAACTTAAAGCTTCAACAATGAAATCCATTCTTCCAAACCGACTCCGAATAACCTAAAAACCAAAACCCACGATTCACATAAGTCATAATACATCATACGGAGCTAATCATGCCTGCAAACTATCGAGCAAAGTGCAAATTCTCAAGACGACCGGTCGGGTCGTTACATCCTCCCCCACTTAAACATACGTTCGTCCTCGAACGTGCCAAGAGTTGTTCCCAAAACCACCAAACCGCCGTATAGCCTTACCATGCACATACCCGGGGGTGATCCCACGTACCATATCCCATATAAGTCCGATAACACAACATAACTGAAATTTTTCAATTCAACCTAGCCCATAAGCCTTAGAATCCAATTTTTCCAACATCCGGAATTTCTTATAAGTTTTGAATCTCGCAACCTACACGCCGTATAAGTCTGAACAAGCTGTACCAAACCGCATCCATAACCCAAGCTACAATCACAGGATATACCACATGACTCAAACACCCATAGAAAAATCTCCAATCACAGTAACTACTCAGAATAACCCAATCCCGGTAACAAACCTCATACCTAATGAAAATTCATTCTAAAACCTTCGTACACTGCCGATAATGAAAGAACACGCAGAAAATCATAACTATTCATCAAATCAACAGGCCGTAGAGCTCCTCTCCTTCAACAAGAACTATATCCAATTCCTAAGCCGACTTCTGATATTATCCTTCCAAATATACCGCAATCAAATCCGATAGCACCCATCCTAGATCCGACGACTCCATCTTATCGAATACCAAATACTCTACTGACACGCAATACCAATACTACTCATAGTCACAAACCGTGCAATCCATGCACCAATAGGCAACCATCCAAATATACTCAATAGCGAAAATGACTCAATCAAGAGAACTGTCCCGCAAGCTCAACGGGTACCACCACCACGCAATCCTAAGAACCCATCGCACACCGTAGAACCATCACCCACTCTAACACAAAGGTTCATACCTCAACATAACTCCATTGCAATGCGCGACTCCATCCAAACGCTGGTCCATATCATATACCTCGAGCCACCCTGCTCAAAAATCAATAACCACGCGAAATTCGATCTCAAGTTTCCAAAGTATATGACCATAACCATGGAGAAGCAATTAACATAATATACCACAATTCAGAAAGACCATAACGAAGGTGCAATCAACCATTCCACATCCCAATCATCATGTCGCTCGAATTCCGCTATAAGGCCCAAACAAAACCACACCATGTATGCATATAACCAACGAATCACAACCCTTCATAGCATGGAAGAGTAACACATAGAACATATCTGATACAAATAAAATTAATTCTAACCGAATGGCACATCCCTCAACAATAGCATTATGGAGCCAACCAATCCGACTCAGTGTAGAATACACATCCTAATTGGGCCTTCCAATGGATCCCCAAATCGACTCTAGTCACCGACAATAGATAAATAAATCTCTGAAAGCCCACAATGACTGAATCTTAACACATACTATCATCTGGCTAGATTCGACCATGACTTCACAGTCCACAACCATGAAATAATCCGCTCTTGAGAACTCCCAATCTCCAAATCCATAGAACACACGAATCACCATATCCGATCCCAACTCCACTGCCAGAATGTCTAACATCTCTCATACATTATCACCCCACAAAGAATACTTCTAAAATCCTTCCGTGACACATAGAAAAATTCAAATATCAGCAGTCGATTGACCAGGAGAGTGCCGCAGTACCAGTGGAGTATCCATAAATCAAACACATTGCCCCATTCTGAAATATATACCCTCATCAAGCCACCAAATAGTACCATCATTTACTTAGTCATCTGAGACTGTCCATGTTTCCTACGAATTTATGACCTTTCCCCCCAAAACTAAACTGTGTCTTAGCACATGAAAATCTCAATCCCACACCTCACACCGCATCTACCATGCCATTATATGAAAAATACGAGAACTTCATACCCCACTCCAATTCACAATAAACTACATACCTCGTTATCCAAAGACCTTCCATTTGATTTCCTCTCGGAGAAGTTCACTATACCCCTCGAACTGTGGTAGAAATCATTGAGAACCCTTCGAAACCCATTTGCACACAACCAAACCATCATAACTAAATCTCTCTAACTCCACCAAGCCACGCGGGTCTCCAAAACCCAAGAGCATTGCCACGAATCACCTGTAGAGACTCACCACACCATAAGTATCCAAAGAACCGATCATACCCATTACTGTGTTGATCCAACTTGCTATCAAGCTGTCCTATTTCTCCAAGTCCTTTCCAAATAGACTTCAAATTGATGCTTCTCCTTTCTAGAACACCATGATGCCTAACCAAAATTCACCACACAAAAGACCCTAGTATAAAACCTCAATGACCTAAGACCCATAAGCCGCTGAGTTCCCTCTTAAGCACCCCGAAGCACCAAAACCAAGACACCCACTCTAAGAGACCTTATGTGAACCTAAAACTATTTCCTTCACCTTCTTGATACTGAAATGCATAATCCCTAATAATATTAAAAATTCCACTAGCCTCGACACCGTCCAATGTAGCTCTCCGTTTCTAGCCACAAACCAATCTTGAAAATTCCAAATCGCTACATTTAAATCTTGAATCCATTAGAACCATTCTCAAGAGTCATCCACTCTTCCCAAATATCAATTAACCGACCAAACGGACCAAACGACCTGTGCCCCATTAGCACACCAACACTAAAGGGAGGATCCCACACTCCTAAGCACCCGAGCAAATTCCTACTCCATGCACACTACATCCTCTACGACTAACCACTCAATCATTCCATGATTCCCATATACCCATAGAGTATAATAAAATCCGTATCTAAAGATTCCCTCACTCGAGTCATTCTCAAATCCACCTCTGCAAGTCATAACTGAGTCACCAACATACCTCAAACTGAAACCAATTCAACACAAATCGTGCAATCAACTCGTCAATAGCATACTCCCCCACTTGGCTCAAAGCCATAGATCAAAACACACAATAACTCACAATGCCCATACTCTATTATTGCCATAATAGCACAATGAGATTCAACTAAGTCCTTCATGAGCTCCTGAATGCAAACCATCTAATACTTCAAATTATCTGCAATCTCGCATTCACCCTCGTAATAGTCAAGCCAACTTCCACAAGCGATCCAAACTCAAATTGCAACATATATCATACACTGGTAAAAGAGAACTCTCCACAAAACATCATAGGGACCACACAACCTTAGGACACCTCGCAGGAGATAACCCACCTGCTTTGCCTCAAATTGACATCTCTCTATACCCTTCCACAACCACAACTACTACGCAATTGCTTATTCTTCCAGATTCTGATCTCAACAATAAAATATGAGAACCTAATTCGTTCCGGCATTAAGCAACATGGAAGGTCCTTTTAATACGCTCATAACTCGGAAACATACGCCAAATCAAGACAAAAATAAAACACCCAATAGTCCTTGCTACTTCTCAAGTAAACTCTTCTCGTCACATTCGAACAATCTGGACACATCTCGCAGTCACATCATTCTCACCACATAGACATCCAATCACAAATTTCACTAATAGGGACACCAACAGACATATAAGTCCCAAAAGCACGTGCTCCCACAATCGAAATCTCCGTGCTCAATCTACAGTCAAAATCGGGCCTCAAGTCCTCCAGACTGGCCCATCATCAGCACGCCAAAATCACATCTCGTACCTCAACCATGGAATCACAAGCCGTCGATGCACAACTGATACCGAGCGCTTATGTGCACATACGAATGCGTGGAAGGAATTCAAAGGGTTACACTTCAAGCTGAATCAATGCCGCACGATAAGGAAAATAAAGATGGGAAGTATATCCTAAATGTCCAGTAGCCTCTCGAAGATAGGTATGGACCTCATCATACCGATCCACAAGATTCTACTAGACACTCGCTCATGACTTTTAGAACCTATGAACCTAGAGCTCTGATACCAACTTGTCATGATCCCAAATCCACTAGTCGTGATGGCACCTAACCCAACCCGCTAGGTAAGACAACGATGAACTAAACCATGTTATTTCTCTTTTACTAAATTTTCAAGTAGTTAAATTATATTTAATAAGAAATTTCGGAGTAGAAAATTTGATAAATGAAATGAAGACAACTAAGTGGCAATCATAGTGATATAAGTACTAAAAAAATGTAAAGTCTACTAGTGTGTGTGCCAAGACCTAGTGCCACAAGTGTATGAGCAACTAGTAGAATATACAAAACTCTAACTACTGTCTGAAGTAAAGTAGACAGAATATAAATATAAAAGAGGACTCTAAGGGCTGCAGAACGGCTCAGGAAGTAGCTCACCACTAGGCATCGGGATGTTTGGGATGCACGCCGGTATGACCGCCAGATGCACCTGCCTCAGATCCTGCACGATTAGTGTAGAAGTGTAGCATGAGTACATAAAAAATATGTACCCAGTAAGTATCTAGTCTAACCTCTAAGAAGTAGTGGCGAGGAGTCGACATCGACACTTACTATGGGATAACAATATAAATACAAAGATTCTAAATAAGCATTGGTTATGTAAATAATGGTAACATCTCAACTGACGAGAAGGATTGAATAATTCTTTCACAATTAGTAATTTCCAAGTCAATTCCTGTCATTAATAACCAAAATCTCACAAGTCGTAAAATAATATCAAGTATAAATAGGCTCCGAGTATTATTAAGCATGATTTATGTCGAGGTCATACGACCCGATCTAAAATAACGTGTACTCTGCCAAGGGTCGTGCGACACAAACCATAGATGCATCTATTCTACTAACGAGGCATTCGGCCTGCTCCACAAGAAGATAGGATACTTTATAAACATCCAATTTAAAAGTTATTACGAGGCTAATACACAAAGAAGCATAATTTCTATTAGTGGCCAAGTAACCAGCCAAAACTCAAGTAAGTGAAATTAGGTCGTTTACAATTCCTTTATCAAGTTCCAATATAATTTAGGCAGTTTAATTAACAAGTAGAATGCCAACCATACAAGTATTTTGTAATTTGGGTCCTAAACTACCCGACCATAAGCATAATTAGTAGCTATGCACAGACCACGTCACCTCGTGCGTACAACCCCCACAATTAGAAGCAAATATTCATTTAAATCACCTATGGGGTAAAATTCTCTCTTACAAGGTTAGGCAAGAGACTAACCTTATCTCAAAGCTCGCTTTCCGGCCTCAAATTCACTATAAAGCCTCAACTCAGTGCCGAACAATCCAAAACTAGTCAAATGTTGTATAAATTAATCAATACATGTTCAAAAGTTAATATTCTAACTAGTAGAGTGATTACCCAAACCTGATTGAAAGTTTCCTAAAATACATCCCCGGGTCCGGAAATTTCCGAAGAAAGTTATTACCCATAACCTCACGAACTCAAATATATAATTTTCACTCAGTTCCATAACCATTTTGGTGGTTAAATCCCACTTTTATCAAAACCTAGGTTATTCATCAAAATCCAAATTTTCACAATTCTACATGTTAAAATCTACCCATAATCTATGTAGTTAACTTACATTGGATAGAAATTACTTATCTCAAATAGCTGTGAAACCCCCTCTCTAAGAGCTCCATAATCGACCAAGGAATGCAATAAATGAACCCAAAATGGCCTAAGTCGCGCATTAAAAGGGACCTCACTGCCTCCAGTATTTCTGCTTCTGCGGCCCTAGGGGTGCATCTGCAGCGCCACACCTGCGGAAAAGCCATCGCAGGTGTGGGCCTAGCCCAAGCTGGCTGGCTCCGCTTCTGCGGACGGGATCCCGTTTATGCGATTCCGCTTCTGCGGAGGATTCTCCACTTTTCCGGACCATGTCGCGCCCCCTTTTTCCCTCTCCTTTCGGATCGGTCAGGGTTTTTGACATTATTGGGACAACTTGTTTCCTTTTGGGAAAAGGGGTATGTAAGGAATTGAATAGTCGCCACCTAACGAATTAAGGTACGTTAGGGCACCTACTAAGGGTCATTATAACACAGATTTGAATAATCAGAGATTGGGTAAGGGCTTGAAATTACTTCAAAGGGAAGGTGTTAGACACCCCTCAAAGTCCACAACTGTGGTTCCCGACCAAACAAACTTTGTGGATTTAAGAAGTAGCAAATAAGCTTAAACAAATAAAGGTTTTGAAAAGATTCGTATTCTAAGCACACATGTGAAGTAAGGTTTTAGAAGATTTAAAGTCTAAGCACATATATAAGGTTTTGAAAGATTTACAGTCTAAGCACACATGTGTAAGGGATAGGGGAGTCCTAGGTTGTTTATCCTATAGGAACGTCATCAGTACAATGGCCGGTAATCACTCTTCAGAAAGGGACTACATGTGGCATTAGCGCAGCGATAATCATATCCATATCTACCCTTTCCCACCCCTTAGCAGTTATTTAAGCGAGTGTTGTTTAACGACCTCTATGCGTGCTGTTACCCGTCCCTTCTTAATGGTCCTGGAGGAAATTAGGACCTATACCTATAGGCAGTTCTAGACAGACCCCTAAGGTTTAAAAGGGTAAAATACTAGGCGACAGGCAAGAACAAATAGGACTTTAGCAAATAAAGGCAGGAAAGAACAATTAAGAGGCTTATATTTACCTCCAAAGATAATGCATGTAAACAGCACGACTCAAAAACAAACAAGAGGCATTTTATTAGACAGGATCCTAAAGCATGATGTCTAAGTGAATATCAAAACACAGAAGATATGCAGTTTCATTTTATAAACCTAGAAGTAGGGGCCCTAATCAGTTTGCCTACTGATTTAAACCTGTTAACCATTAAGAAGTAAACACAAAATAAACAGTTTTCCAGTTTTATAAAGGTTGATTACCTAAGGCTTGCCTAGGCATGGGGGGGGGGGGGGAAATGCACAATAGTTACCAGAATTGTTTAAAATTTTTTTAGAAGTTGTTATACCTAAAGCATGTTGTTCTAAGTGTTGCAAAATACAGGGATTATTACCAGTTTATTTAAAACAGGATGATCAAATGTGAGACTGCCTTATGTCCTTTTTCATGCCTCAGTAGTTTAACTAGGCGTGGCTTAGCAAATACAAAAGAAATCCTAAGGCATGGTATCTAGTATGCACATATAAAATGCAGAATGATTTTAAGATACGCAGAATTCCTAAAGCATGATTTCTAAATGCACAGGAAGTGACAACATAATTTCAGGATGTGCAGGAGCAACATTTTTTAGGTTGATGCTATTATTTAGCCTAGAAGCAGGATTTCTAAGTGATAATATCAAATGAGATGCTAGAACAGTATACATGAAACCTAAGAACATGATATCTAACGACATGCTTTGAATGTATTGGTACTAAACATGGATTCTAATGCACGTATAGGAAATGTAAACCTAAGGCATGATTTCTACCCATTGATAACATATATAACTACCCTCCCCTTTTCACTAGGCAACCCCAATATTCGTTTGCAATAATTATTACAACGCAATATTGAATGAATTACATAGATAAAGAAAAATAAGAAGTTACACTATAGGGAGCCTGAAAGAAGGCCCAGATATACCAAACTGCCCACAGCCTCAAGTGCCAAAGTTTTTCATAACCTATTCATGTCCGGGTGTGTCAGAGTTCCCTAAGGACTTCAAGGATCCCGGGCAGTGCTCACACCCAGATTTCACAACCATAACTGAGTAAGTGCAGTGTGGAAGTGCCAGCCCCAGTGCATCAGAGTTCAGAGGGATCTCATAGGGATCCCAAAGCAATCACACACTGGAGGGGCAGAACTTAAAGACCTAAGAGTAGAGTGAGAGTGCTTGACATAGTTTTGAAAGGGTTTGATAGGAAAACAATTGTTGAAAGAGACTCAGTAGAAATAGTTTTATAAAATAAGAGAGAGTTGTTTTGTAAAACAACTTTTGAGCAGAGTAGGGCAATTAACAAACACAGATCAAACACAGAACCAAAGCAGGTTCAACATCACATATAGAACAAACCTTGGTGTGAAGGGAACTGGGGACACATAGAGCACATAATGTACAAGCATAGCAGTTCTTGTAGGGAATAACATGAACTCCAGAATCAACACAGAATCAAGCAACTTAGGGTACAAATTGTTTTGCCAAAGAAAGGTTCATACTAGAAACCAGATAAACACAGAATTGAATAGAGTCACATTGAGACATACTACAAAAGGGGGGTAACATATTCATGCTGATCCTAAGGGGAGTAATACATAACATAACATGCTAGATGGACAAAAATGTAAACATGTCAACTACAGGTTTCACAACAAAACCATAGATAGAAACAAACTAGAAACATGATAAACTGAAGCAATAAAAGAAACATATTGGTTTTGGGACTTGAATGGAAATCAGAACATACCAGTAAAGAATATAGCAAACACAAAAGTGATGAATAGGAGAGCACAATAATTAGCCTTGTCTTGCAGCCGGCTAACTCAGAACAGTAACAAGTAACAAAGAAGGAGAGCAGAAAGCTTTGAGTGTGAGAGGTAGTTTTTGAACAAATGTGTTCGTGTGGTTGTGTTAATGAGAGAGCATATATATATATATATATATTGTAGTTTCAAATTAGGTAGAATAAGGCAAGAATCACAATTAAGCAATAATTATGGAACTAGGTATCACTTAGTATAAAATCAACATAGATACTCCCTTAATTAAAGGAGTTAACTTCAAACGGTAGAATACAGGTAGAAAATAAGAAAAGATACCATTTATGACTGGAATATAACACATAAGGAAATAATTTCAGCACAGTACAAGTATAGAACATGTAACTGAGGCTAGGTTCAGAAGATTCTAATTAAGGAAAATACCTAAGAATCAGTTGACAGCATAGTCGACCAAAAGATAAGGCAAGAAAATAACTTAGAGGTTGAAAATCAGTAGAGAATATCACAGGGAAGGATTCAAATAGGAAATAGTACCGATTTAGGGGAAATTACCATAAGTCTCTATGAATACGCAGAATAAACACATAATAGGCAAGAAGTGGTAAAAATCAGAAAACCCTAATGGGCATAGTAGTAAAAACCTCATAGAATCAGGGATTCAACTAAAAATAGTAATGAATAGAGGGATTAACAGAACAAACATAATATAAGCGGAAGAAGCAAAATTGAGCTGCAAGTCGTTTCTTATCGTTTTATTCTAAGACACGAGGGGACTATCTGTATACGGTGAAAATCGGGGCTACCCATTTTCGTTCTTCGATGGAAAGGGTGATACTAAGTCGAGAGGCCAAGACCCCAAGCTCGAGGTCGAGGCTCCTTTCGAATATCGAGGTCGAGGTCGATATCATTTGCCGAGGTCGGAAGAAGGCCCACTTTGAGATAATACCATTATGATTTAATAACAGAAAGAGCGAGATACCCGCAACGACCAGAAGATCACGGCGTAAATTTCGGAACGGATTGGTCCTTGGCGGTTAGACAACTATCCAATATAATTTCCTATTGTAATTAGAAGTGTACCTTATTTAGGACTCCCCTATTATATAAATGGGAGCCCATTCATTTGTAACGCACGTTCATTGACAAGAGAATATACATTCATCACTTTCTTGCTTACTATTCATCAGAGTTGCCTTATAATTTGCTATTCTTACTAACCCACCTCGAGACTATCAAAGGTCGAGGTCGAGATTTAGCTTGTACACTGGTTTGACTTATTTCATTCTCTAATTTATCTATTTAATTCCTTGTTTATCAATTGGTACTGGATTTAATCACATATCATTAAAACTATAATATAAATTTAATTGTTATTCAGATTCTAGGGTAAACACAAACACACCCTAAATCTAGTTCTAATATAATATTAATTCAAAAGACAATTCACATTCTTACGAAGCTCCAATTCAGGTTGTGCCTCAACAATAGCAAAAGTCATCTGCTTCAATGCTTGTTGCTTCAAATCATCACCGGGTCTCTTCGAAATTGAGATGTTAGTTTATTTGATTTTCTTTCAACAGCAAAGGCCGAAAATATTTTGAAAGAACATATTAGACATTGTTGCAATAAGAGGATTATCTTATAGACTACCCCCATCTGTAGGCCATTATAAAGGTGCTCAACAATGGAGACAATGCCCAAAAAGGTATGAAGATTCTAAAATACTCGTGTTGAGATAAGAGGATAATCAAGTCCGAATAAATTGAAATTTTGATGTGATTAATGTTCCCGATCTAAATAAATCTCTTAACACTACTAAAAATTTGGTATATACAGACCAAAAAAACCCACCAACATTGGTCGGTTATGGCCAATTACCGATAAAAACGCGTCCAAACACGCTTGGTCGCTATTTTTGTGGTCGTTTTAACATACCGACCAACTTTGGTCAGTAATTACCAACCAAAGTTGGTCGGTTTGTTAAAACGACCATCTGAAAAATTTAAAGCACTTACCGACCAACTTTGGTCGGTATAATAATTTAATTTTTGTCGACCAAAGTTGGTCGGTGTATTTAAATTATGGTATTTTATTAATTATTTAATTTTAAAAAATACCGACCAAATTTGGTCGGTAAATAAAAATATATTTTTAAAAAAGAATTAAAATTTAATAATACCGACCAAAGTTGGTCGGTAGATTTGAATTCTGGGTATTCCTTGTTCATTAATCGATCGACTTTGGTCGGTAGTTGTATATTTTTTTAATCTTAACGACCAACCTTGATCGCTAATGTGCAGAAAAATATTTTTTTTTATTAAAAACCGACCAAATTTGATCGATTTTCTAGGTTTTAATTTTGAAATAAAATTCCTGTTTTGGCAGTTACACCACCTGCCAGCATACCAAAATTCCTAATAGCAACATAATATAACAACAACACAACAACAACAGCAATCAATAAATACATTAAAACTAACAAATTAAAGTTCAATTGAACTAAAAAATCCAAAACCAAGTTAAAACTTATTACAACTAGTTCAAAACTGGTTCTATTTGTCTAGTTCAAAGTATATAAAAGTCAAGGAGCATTTTCTACAACATCATCATCACCGTCTGATGAACTTTCATCTATAAGACGGTATAGAGAAGTGTCTTGTGGAGGACGGGAAGAACAACCACGAGGAGGACGGGAGGAACGATCACGGGGAGGGCGGGAGAAACGCTCACGTGCAGGTTGAGCCTCTGGCGATGACTCACAAGATCGGGGCAACGGGAAAGCTCCAGTAGATAGGAGAGTTCTGATCTGAGCTTGCATGCCAAGGAATTGAGCATCTCTAACCCTTTCTCTTTCCTTGGCCTCTTCTAGCTCGGATGTGAGCTTTGTCACAGTCTCCTGCATAGCAGAGAGGCTCTTCCCATTAAGTTGCTCGCCTTGCGAGGAAGTCCCTATTCCTTGCATTCTATACTTATAGAGATTGAACTTTCTAGTAGGAAGCCCGTATACCTTCCCCCATTTTGGACTGCCAGCAGACTCCATCCATATTCTTTCAGCATCCTCGTCCGAAGGTTGGGTTGGCTCGCCCGATTCACTAGCTAGATGAGTGCGGATGAACTCCTCCACATTAGTTTGGTAGCGACCCTATACGAAAATTTAAATTGAATTAGTATTTCAAAGTTTATATAAAAGTAAATTAAAATACTTAAA
Organism: Nicotiana knightiana; assembly: GCA_005239525.1. Classification (NCBI taxonomy): domain Eukaryota; kingdom Viridiplantae; phylum Streptophyta; class Magnoliopsida; order Solanales; family Solanaceae; genus Nicotiana; species Nicotiana knightiana. The sequence goes on from ML386072.1 coordinate 37,546, forward strand.
GAAAGTGTAAGCTTACATATACAGTCGAGGCCCGGTCCTCGACCCACCTTTTGTGATCCGTCTCTTTCTTCTTCCTTACAATATGCATCTCCTTGAATAGCTCATCATGGTTCATTTGCCCCAACTTCTTTTCATGAAAACAAATTAATTTAGTTAATAAACAGAATATGTATACTTTTAAAATTAAAATAATTTAAGCAATTACATACCAATCTTCTTTTTATTGTCCCTAGGCTGATTGCACCTCCAATGTGCAAGGAGCCTCCCTTCGCAGATGCGCGAGCTTTCTTTCCCTTTTCGCTATTCTCTAAGAGATTTACGGTAAGCCATTGCCTTTGCAAATCATCCCATGAATTCTAAAGTAACCAGTCAGGCTTCTTGTTCTTCTTTCTAGCATCGGAGAAAGAATGCGACAATCTCTTGCGAGCTTTGTGATGAAAATTTTCAGCCACTTCCGTGTATAGAGGTGTTCCCATACACGCTTGCTCTGTATTTCAAAAGTTAAATATTATATGGAAATATCATAAATATAAATTATTAAACTGCTTAAAAGAACATTTATACCTTAAATTGATTGAAAATTTGCTCCTTCAGCGAGAATGAGAAATCAGTCAAAGTCGCATAAGGGCCATCATAAAGCTTTCTGATGGCTTTGGTGATTATCCTCGTAGTCTTATTACTCAGGATGAACCTTCAATTTAAAAATAAAAACACATTCATATCTTAGTAAAAACGTTACAAAACAATAAACGCAAAAATTACAAATAACTGTTACCCATCACCCTCAGGGACTATGATGATCCTACCATATTGATCATAGTGCACCTCCTCCTCCTCCTCATCATCATCGTCCAAAGCATGTATATCAGAGGCATGTGTGGAAAGTGTAGGGGGGTCAGAGCTACTACCTCACAGGTGAAAGCCTGAAATAGATGGAGTCGCTGATGAAGATGGATGTGATCCCTGTGACTGCGACATAGCTGGATGGACCCCAAGTGGTTGTGATACTGATGGCTGTGACCCGAGTGGCTATGACATGGATGGATGCGATCCATATGCTTGTGACATGTAGGGAGGTGATATAGATGGCTGCGATGCAGATGGCTGCCATCCACGTGGTCGTGAGGCAGCTGGACTGTATGTCGAAAGTATAGCCGTATGGCCCTGTGATGAATGACTTGGTGTCTGCATAAAGGTGTAGGGCTCGTGATATATTTGCAGCTCAGTATAGTCGTGGGGTGGAGGATAAGACATAGGCATCTCTGAAGAGGGTGGAAAAGAGGGAGTATTATTTTCTACCCTCCTCTATCCCTTCCTAGTCTTTTCTCGACCCCGAGAATCAGTAGGGTCATTGTTACCTTGACCTTGCCTGCCATCTGCATACTATAATACATATTTATATTGAAACATATAAGAAACTAGCTATAAAACGAGAGTGCTTTTAAAAATCAAACTTTTTAAAGCTCATCGACGTATTGTTCCTCGTCCGAGAATTCTTCGTCCTCACTTCTTTGAGCTTCATCAGTTGATTCTTCGTCCTCATTTTCTATAATTGTTACTTCATTTATATCAACTTCTTCCAATATGCGTTCAGGATGTTCCAAATCATTTTCTAACTGATCGTCCACTATTTGGTGAACAATGGAGATATCATTTTGATATGCAACATCTAACACATTCTCGACTTCCACCCTACCTACACGCTTAGTTTTTATTAGAACCCACCAATCGGACTTATTCTGCCGCAATGGATAAGGATCATAATACACTTTCCTAACATTATGTTCAAGGATCATAGCGATCATACTCCCTCGTATGATTAACCTCAATTATGTTGTATTGGTTGTGTACTCTTGTAACTCTTATAATCAATATCTCCAACTTGGTTGCCATCACCACCTTGAAACCACACCCCGCTGTTGTTGCTATTTTTATTTTTAGGGCAATCCTCTGTATGGAACTTATAACCATTCGCAACGTACTAGACATTGTTGTGGCTTGAAGCCCAGGTCCCCAAGATATATCTTTCAAAAATTGATTTACACCATTATTTGGATTATTTACCTACATAATGTTAAAAAAATTCATAAGTTAGCATAACTTATAAACATTATTTACCTACATAGTGTTAGAAAATTATCAGGATAAACTTACAAATTGTTTGAACAACGTATTAAATCTCGTATATACAGCATCATGGCCAAATTGACCCACGAAGTGACTGTGACACATCAAATATTCTTAGTAGCTGCATCAAGATGTAATCACAGTAAATTTTATATTTTGATAATTAATAAATCAATACTTACTTGAGAAATGGTACAACTTCGGGACAATTTAGCAACACATGAAGTGTAGCTGACTTGTACACCATATCACTCAAACTTCTCTTTCTAACATCCTTATAACATCGGCATGGTTGATTGAATATGGACATTGGCGGATATAATGGATCATTCACACGTTCGACCGTGTGCCTATTGGGCCTATTCCTAGAACATGGCACGCTACTCTCAAAATAATAAGAACAAAAATGAGCAGTTTCCTTTGCAAGATAAGCTTCGGATATAGATCCTTCAATCATATTCCTATGCTTAACAAATTGTTTGCATTTGCCAATTGTCCTACATAATGTCATGTTAGCCAAGAATATTCAAATAAAATAGAAAATTACATTGAACTTATAATATTACCTCTCAAAGGGATACATCCATATGCATTAAACAAGACCTCCAAGTCGTGCCTCGTGTACATGATGGACTGGAAGGTGTTCCATCACATCAAAAAACCACATGGAAATATCTTTTTCATCTTACTAGAAGTTACACGAATGTTCTGATCCATCCGGAGTAGGTTTTCTTCCCTTAATGTGGTAGAACACAAGTCTTTGAAAAACAAACTAATCTCTGTGATGGGTTTCCAGATTCTTTCAGGCAAACCATTAAATGCAATAGGCACTAAGGTCTCCATGAAAACATGACAGTCATGACTTTTCAAATGGCTCAACTTCCCTACCTCCATATCAACTTTTTTTCCAAGATGCGACGCATAACCCTCAAGTATCTTTAATTTCGTAACCCAATATCACAAATTTGCCATCTTTTCTCCAAAGTGAATGTGTAACTTGCTTTGGGCTTGAACACCTTACCATTGTTTGTTGTCTGCAAGTATAATTCAGGCCGCCTGCAATATTCTTGTAAGTCCATTCTAGCCTTCGGGTTATCCTTTGTCTTACCTTTAACATCCATCACTGTGTTGAACAAATTGTCAAAATAATTCTTCTCAATATGCATGACATCAAGGTTGTGACGGAGAAGATTATCCTTCCAATAAGGCAACTCCCAAAATATACTCTGTTTCGTCCAATTATGAGTAACACCATATCCGGGGAATCTATAAGGTGGAGCTTCAGTAACTTTACTGAAGTTCTGGACCCTCTTCCAAATTTCCTCACCTGAAAGTATCGGAGGTGGAGAATCATATTCCATTTTATTCTTTTTGAATGCATTTTTAATCCTTCTAAACTCATGATCATGAGGCAAGAATTGACGATGACAATCAAACCATGATTGCTTTCGGCTATGTTTCTAAGTGAACGCTTTACTATTTTCCATGCAGTAAGGAAAAGCTAGCTTCCCAGCAGTCATCCACTCAAACAACATTCCATACGCAAGAAAATCATTAATAGTCCACATTAAATTAGCATGCAAATTGAAATTTTTCTTGGTTGATATGTCATATGTTTCAACACCATCATACCAAAATTGTTTTAGCTCATCAATCAAAGGTTGCAAATATACATCAATCAAACTTTTCGTGGACCGGGGATAATACAATTTAAGAATATATATGGACTAGTCATACATAACTCAGGTGGTAGATTATAAGGTGTAAGAAAGACAGATGTCACGACCCAAAATCTATAAGGTCGTGATGGCGCCGGACATCATTGTCAGGCAGGTCAATCATTAATTAATTGAAATAAATTTCTTGTTTTAGCATTTATGAAAATCATTACCTTTCACGTATTACAGAATAATTAAATAGAATTCGTTAAGTAAATACAATGGTTTAAATAGTCCTATTTTAGCAAATATATCCCAACACATCCCAGAACTCGGTGTCACAAGTGCATGAGCAATTTCTAAGAATTTTACAATTTCTACAAAGCTTGTCCGAAATACAAGTGGACAAGGAAATTAAAATAATTTAATACAGTATGAGGGAGACTCTGTCAGCTGCGTATCGCCTCCGGATGATGCATCTCGCCTACGTCTCCAATCCTCCACATCGCTATGAAAGTACCTATGCAATAAAATGCACAACAAGTGTAGCATGAGTACAAAAAAATGTGTACTCAGTAAGTCGCCCGCCTAACCTCAGAGAGGTAGTGACGAGAGGCCAAATTAGACACTTGCTAATGGTCAATTTAGAATATTCAAGTGTGACACTAAGCATGATTATCATAGGAAATTTATTAAAATCAGGAATAAATATTATCAACTCCATTCACATTTAACACTTTATATCTTCGTCATATTAATAACAATTAATCAACATGGGTGATTTAATCAAATAACAATTAATCAACGGGAAGGAACAACTTCTTCCAAAATTTTTAATAACTTTAAATCTCTGTCATTTCAATTGACAACTTAAAATTCCAGGCCAGTAATCAGGCAAAAATCATAGAAACTACGCAGTAAATATTATGCGCAAGCAATGCCGAGGGTCGAATGGCGCGGACCAACAATAATAAACTATGCACTACCGAGGTTCGAACGGCACGAACCATAGATGAATCTTGTTTGCCTCGCTCGCGAATCGATCATGCGACGCGGTTATACATACAAATAATAAGGCTAGCCTACTCACGAATCATACCTGCAACTCAGGTGCTCTTATGTACACATATCCACATAATAAATCAATTTTTTTTTAATCAAGAAAGCAGTTTTTCTCAGGAAAGTGGTAAAATTCTTCTTAAAGGAACATGAAATATAGCTTTTAAATCTTTGTCTTGAAACTCATTTGCCAAGTTTAATGATATTCCATAATATAACCCAACCAGGTATACAATTATCCACGGAGGAATCAATCTCTTTCTAGATGATTAAGAAAATGAACTCTAGTCTTCTTTAGATATCCAATTACGATTTCGATTATATTAGTAGTTTAATATTACAAGCAGGATCACAGGTACAACACGTAAGGCATGCTAGTGGGTCCTAGACTACCCGGACATGGCATAATAGTAGCTACGCACGGACTCCCGCCACCTCGTGCGTACGTAGCCAAAGAGGAAATGAAGAAATGGCCAACCATTCTCGGTTTTAAAACATTCTGCCCAGGCCATTTTTCGCACCTGCGATCCAACACTCACACCTACGATTCCGCAGGTGCGACCAAACCTCCGCACCTGCGGCTTTCTTCAGCTCAAGTGAACTTCGCACCTACGCCCCACAACCCGCATCTGCGACTTCACAGGTGCGGGAATACCATCGCACCTGCGCTCCAGCCAGACCACCACTTCTTCGCACCTGCAGTTCCATAGCCACACCTGGACAAATCCTCACAGGTGCGGTCACACCAGATGACAGCAAATTCCAGCCTTCTTCAAACTCTCAACTTCATCCGTTAACCACCCGGAATCCACCAGAGGCCCCCGGGACCCCGTCCATTCATACCAACCTGTTCCAAAACATAATGCGGACTTGCTTGAGGCCTCATATCACATCAAACAACATCTAAACCACGAATCGCACCCAAATCCCAACTTTATGAGCTTAGAAATTTCCAACTTTTACATCCGATGCCGAAACCTATCAAATCACGTTCGATTGACCCCAAATTTTGAACACAAGTCATATTCGACATTATGGACCTTCTCCAACTTCCAGAATCGCATTCCGACCCCGATATCAAAATTTTCACTTCCAGCCGGATTTCTTGAAAACCTTCAAATTTCTATCTTTAGCCAAATGACTTCAAAATGACCTGCAGACATCCAAATTCACTTCTGATCGCGCTCCCAACTCCAAAATCACCATACGAAGCTATTCCCAGACTCGGAATCCCAAACGGACATCAATATCACTAAAATGCGCTTACAGTCCAAATTTATGAAATTCTTCTAAAATGTTATCTTCCATAATATATGCTGTAATGCTCCCGGGTTATCCAAATCCCGATCCGGACATACGCCCAAGTCCGAAATCATCATATGAACTTGCAGGAACCTTCAAATCCTGATTCGGAGGTCGTTTTCTCAAAATTCCAATCTTAGTCCGTTTCTCCAACTTAAGGCTTCTGAAATGAGAATTTTCTTTCCAAATCAACTCTAAACTTTGCAAAATTCAGTTCCGACCACGCCCACAAGTTATAATACCTGAAATGGAGCTGCTTATGTCTTCAAACCGCTGAACGACGCACTACAACTCAAAACGACTGGTCGGGTCGTTACATTCTCCCCCACTTAAACAGACGTTCTTCCTCGAACGTGCTAAGAACTGCTCTGGAGTTATCTGAAATTACTGTTTAACATCTCGAGCACCTGACCGTGCTAACACAACCCAGTTGAGTACATTAGCTTGATCAAATATGAAGATTTCTTCTTTTACCCATATAATAAGCTCAGAACCTAGTTCCAATACCTGAATTTTTCTGCCAGGCCTAGTTCCAATAAATAAACACCGTATCAACTACCACACGATATACCAGAACATGACTGCATACCTTTGCTGAATCAGCACTATGCACCGCATAACTCATCATCTGACCACAATGGCACTCCCTGAACCTTAATAGCCAAAATTTCTACGACTCTGATGCTCTCAATGCACTTATAGGATATATACATACACCCTGCTATAATGCTGAAGATACCACTACAACGGAGAAAATGTGCAGAAATTCATACCCAACTGCAGAGTTAACAAATCATTGAATATCTCATCTTGACTAGAATCATCACCTCCTTATGAACCTAAATAATGGTATTTGTTATTTAATCTACACTTCACATAACCTTATCGCACTGATCCCTGATCCGATAATCTCGTCTCACCCTGTACGAACTGCTCAGACAAAAAATCACCCCAAACATGACCAACAACCTCACATGATACCATATCGTGCCAATAGGCCATAACTCGAACATGATAATAAGAAACGACTCAAGAAGGGACTATTCAACTCACGCAACTAATACGAACTTTCTCAGAAAATAGGAAGTAAAACACAAGAAAATAAATATAGGAACCTTACTCAACATCACACTGTTGCGGCGTGCAACCCAATCCGAATAACATACCCGTGGCGATGTGCCACCCGATCCACACATAAAAATTTACATAATAAGATATATATACGGAGTTGATTTGCTCACTATTACAAATTATTGAATATTGATCATAAGCACGCTAAGTGCATAATACCATCCTGGGGAAGCTGATAAAGCTGCATGCTACAAAAACTCAAGCACAACTGAGGTGCGATATATATATATATATATATATATATATATATAT
>MDKJ01250236.1:0-57877 GCA_005239525.1 Nicotiana knightiana
TGTCACTTAAAGTGGAAAAACTCCCTTATTACCCTTACCCGGTGAAAAAGGAGGTGTGACAGTCAGTAGTCAGTAGTCACCTTAATTTTGTTTTTTCCCTTCCTTTTATTTCACTATTTTGGTCTGATTTCTGTGGTAGAATTATAGCTTCCATTGCTTCAAATGGCAACTGTATTTTCTTATTACTATGAAGAAGATAATACAAACGCAGAGGAGATTAGAATAAAATATGTAGACTAATCATCTTGGTTTAATTTTATTCTATTTCAGTTTGTAGCAGACGTGTCGCATATTCATATTATGATATGAACGTTAATTACCATATCTTAGCATAACTTGAATATTATCCTCTCAGTTCGAACATAAGAGTCCCAATAAGAGTTAAGTGATGCCCTTTGGAACACAAAAACAAAGCAAGCAAAGAGAGGAGAAGGGAAAAGGAAATTAACTACTACTACAAAAGAAGCAAATACTCCTTTCATATCTTCTCTCCTTTGACTGGAATATGAAAGAAGAACCTACACGACGACCCAACTACCTATTACCGTTTGTTTGGATGGTTGTTTCCTGTTGTATTGTAACGTATTATATTATTATTTTATATATAAAATTTGTTTTGATTGTTACTTAAACTTTATTGTATCGTATCGTTAAATCTGTCGTTATATAATGACGAAAAGTAATACTTTATGAAACGACGGATTGGATGTGGTGATTTTGCTTCCTTGTTTCTTCCTCTCATCTTGGCCTTCCTTATTATTAAATAATTATATTTTATTCTTTACCATACTTTTTGTACAATAATTCCGTTATATATTTTTTTTTTCTTAGTAATGTTGCAAGTTTATTCTTTATATTGTTGGTGCGTGATATCATGAAACGACGAGAAACGACACAATCTACCCAACTGTTGTATTCATCAAATAATACAATACAAGATAATACAATACAATACATTATGAAACGACATGCAACAACAATTCAAACAAGCTATTATTACTTACACTTGTTGAATTAAAAGATAAAACTATACTAAACTGTAAATATAAAGATTCATGTGCCTACACTTATTGAATTAAAAGAGAAAACTATATTAAATACTAGGTAAATGCGGCAATTACTACCAAAATTCTACATTTACTCGATATTGAGACTCTAAGAGAGATTTAATCTCTCAAACAAAAAGATATCTTCGTTTGTGTTGTATTGATAAAAATGATCTTGACACATGGACATATCAACGATCAACAGATATTGTCTAATCAACTATATGTCAAACTGGAAGGTTGTAGCGACTCGCTCAGCTATTTTGGGAATTTAATTTCTGTTCGGCGACATAAGGTCTTGAAAAACTTCACATTATATGTATCGACTTGTGTGCATGGTGAATTCAGTTATTGGATGAATCGGAGTCAAATAGGGAGAAGGATTCAAGTTTTGGAAGCTTAAGCGATAAGAGTTAACCGGCATTTGAATTTTGTATAAATGACTCCGGGATGGGTTTTGGATGATTTCAAAAGCTTTGTATGGTGATTTTGGACTTAGGCGTGTGTCCGTATTCGGATTTGGAGGTACTAGGATGATTTGAAGCATTTCAGCGAAAGTCGGAAAAGTTGAAGTTTAGAAGGTGGAAAGGTATGACCAATAGTTGACTTTGGTCATATCCGGGTCGGAATGCGATTCCGAGAATTGGAACAGCTCTGTCATGTCATTTGGGACTTGCCTGCAAAATTTGACGTCATTCCGGGTTGACTTGATAAGTTTCGGCACAAGTTTTAGGAGTTGGAAGATTTGGAAGTTCATAAGTTCGATTCATGGTGCGATTCGTAGTTTCATCATTTTTTTATGTGATTTGAGGCCTCGAGCGGGTCTGTTTTAGGTTATTGAACTTGTTGGTATGCTTGGGCGGGGTCCCGGGTGTGTTTCGGTCGAGTTTCAGATGTTTTTCATAGTCTTGGTTAGGTCTGGCTCTGGTGTCTCGCACCTGCGATATCTTGGAGCACAGGTGCAGCTCCGCTCGTGCGTGAGTCTGATCGCTTCTGCGAAAAAAATGGCCTAGGAGCTCGCTCACTTCTGCGGAGGTTGGAACGCAGGTACGAAGGCCGCTTCTGAGGTCTAGTGAACGCACCTGCATAGAGGCTCGCTTTTGCGTTCCACCCTTGCGCTTATGTGGTGCCGTTGGTGCGACTGTAAAAACTGCAGATGCGGATCCAGGCCTGGTTAGCTGAGTTCGCAGATGCAAACTCTTTCTCGCAAATGCGTGTGCCATGTGCGCTTCCTTATCCGCATATGCGAAAGTCCTGGGCTGAATCATATAAGTCGAGGGTTTGGCCATTTTCTTCATATTTTGAGTTTTAGACTTCGATTTTGGGAGCTTCTTTGTGGGGTTTTCAAGAAAATCGATTGGGCAAGTGTTCTTTACCTAGAATTTAATATGTTCCATGATTTTATCTTTATTTTTATCATTTAGTTATTTTTTGAGTTGAGGAAAATGGTGGTTTTTGAAGAAAGTTTTCAAAATGAAAAATCATGATTTTAGGGACGAAATAGTATCAGAATTTGATAATTTTAGTATGATTAAACTCGTATCTGAATGGGTGTTCGGGTTATGTGAAACTTTTCGAGTTCCGAGGTGCAGGCCCGGGGGTCGACTTTTGGATCGATTTTTAGATTTTAATAAAGATTGAGATTTTATGATCCGGAATAGGTTCTTATGAGTTTTTTTTGTGCTTTGAAGTTACTTTGGTTATATTTGAGCCGTCTGGAGGTCATTTCACTCGAGAAATTTATTTTAGAGTATCAGTTTGTCATCTTTGTGGTAAGTATCTTGCCTAACCTTATGTGGGGGAACTACCCCTTAGATTTTGAGTCTTCTATGTTGATTGTAATCCGTGTACGCGAGGTGACGAGTACGTGCTCGGACTTATTTGTGTAAATTGGCCTTTTAGGGTTCCTATGTCCTTGTATTCATTGAAATGCAATTGTTCTTATTATGATTATATTCCTAAATTACTAGCGTCACCTCTACTTGCTTTAATTAGAACTAATTGCTTCATGATCCACTCTTATTGTTTATTTGATTCATATATGCCTTAATTGGAACTGTTATCTCCTCTATTGCCATGTTATCATTCCCCCAACCGCTTATCTTTATTTGAATTTATAGTTATCTCTTTTGTAATTGTTCATCCCTAATTGAGGTTATGGTTATCTTTCTGTTGTCTACCTTTAATGGAATTTGTTGTATCTCTTTCATAGTTTTCCAACCTTAAAAGAAGCTTAGATATCCTATTCCTTAGTTGACATGCCCTTATTTGGAATTATTTGACTCGTGTTAGTTTCTTGTTGTTGAACCGTACATTATGGGACCATTGTTACATATTATTTTCTTCCCTATTGAGTTGTTCTTATTATGCCTAGTATTCTTTATTATGGTTATTCCTTGTGAACTAGTTCTACCATTTCTTGTCATCGAAGGTTCTTGAGTTGATTTACTTTCTATACTTTGTATTATTATCATTGTTGCTATTGTACTTATTGTGGTGGTGCACGAGATTTCTTCCGTGCGGTTGTTGTTATTGTGATGCACGAGGTTTCTGCCGTGCGATTGTTGTTATGGGGTTGCACGAGATTTCTGCCATGCTGTTTTTACTGTTGATATGTGACAAGGCGGGATATATATATATATATATATATGTGGGTTGCGCATGTGGCGAGACAAGGTGGGAACATTATTATGCACGTGTGGCGAGACAAGGCGAACATTTACTTTACTATTATGCACGTGGCGAGACAAGGTGGGCTATGTCAGGGATTGATTTGTGACAATTGTGATGGCCTGGGGGAATTCTTGTTGTTGATATTTGTGTAGTGGTACACTTACCTGTGTGAGCTTTATCTTGTGAGTGTTTTTAGAAAACATTCTGCGTGTTATCGGTTCTTCTCTTTATGCATTCTAGCTTGTATGAACTATGTTAGGACACTTGCACAAGCATACACGTAGTTAAGCACTCTTATCGGATAAGAAGTTTTCTTGATATTGTTGAGTGTAGATGCACATCCTTTTTTACTTGCCTTCTATGTGAAAATGGCTCTATTTGGCACGTGAGTCATCAGTGCGGTGCACAGGATGCCAAGTGTTAGGGTTCAGGTATTGAGACCCGTGGGTTGTGATTTGTTCGAGGTTCAGTACCTCGTGGAGTTTGTTGACTAAAAACTGATGTGAAAGCTGTCGTTGTTGCTCAATTATTATTTTTCCTTGTTGTATCTGTGATTTCGAATTTAGGTTGTGTTTTCGTTCACTCTTTTATGTCATCATTATGGTATTCCGCTGGTAGTTGTTGTTGCCCTTTCTTATTGCAATTAATGTATTGTTAGCCATATCGCGTAGTGTTTATGCAGATATCATACTTTGTTGTTTCTATTCTTATACTTGTTCAGGTTATTTAGTCCAGTAGGTGTCTTGATTGTTCCTCGTCACTACTCCACTGAGGTTATTCTTAATACTTGCTGGGTATCGATGTGGTATACTCATACTACACTTCTGCACATTGTGTGCAGATCCAGGTATTTCGAAGTCCGTTGAGCATTAGCTAGATGTGTGGATCACTGCTGTGGAGACTCAAGGTAAACCTGCTGCTGCAGGTACCGGAGGTGCCTGCTGTTAACCCTGGACTTCAAGAGACCTTAGCATAGTTCCTGAGCAGGTTTGGCACATTGGCTCAGGCAGGGTTGATTCTGGTTGCACCAGCTACTTTGCAGACCGAGGGAGGAGCTCAGACTCCCGCCGCCCACACTCCAGAACAGCAAGTTCAAGTTGGTCAGATTCCAAGTGTCATGGCGACACAACCTGTGGTCCCAGTTCAGCTCGTGGTTAGGGAAACATCATCTGAGGAAGAACAACTTAGACTTGAGAGGTACAAGAAGTACCACCCTCCTACCTTCAGTGGATTGGCGACAGATGATGCCTATGGTTTCCCGGAGGAATGTCACCACATTCTTCGTACTATGGGTATTGTGGAGACGAGAGGGGTTGCTTTTGTTACGTTCCAGCTCAGGGGAGCGGCTTATCGATGGTGGCGGGCGTATGAGTTGGGTAGCCCGGTCGAGGCAGCTTCACTTTCATGGGTTCAGTTTTCAGAGATGTTCCTGATAGAGTTTGTACCTTAGTCCCTCGGGATGCATGGTGCGTGAAGTTTGAGCAACTATACCAGGGCAATATGTCAGTATCAGAACATTGGTTTCAGTGATTTGGCTAGACATGCACCTGCTTTGGTCGCTACAGTTAGATAGCGTGTTCGTAGATTCATTGAGGGGCTTAGGCATGATATTCGGTTCAACATGGCTCGGGAGTTAGAGTCAGATGTTTCATTTTAGCAAGTGGTAGGAGTCGCTCGCGAGTAGAGGAAATGTGGGATCAAGAGAGAGAGGACAGGCAGGGCCATGATAGAGAGGACATGCGAGATCAGGAGAGAGAGTACGTGGAGGCGAGGAGGCCTTATAGGCCGGAGAGATATATTGGTCCTTATTTTGGAGGCAGGGTACGGCATGGCAGAGTTTTTGTGGGTCAGCCAGTTCAGTTTGCATTCCTGGCTTCGCATAGTGTTTTAGGAGCTCATGGGTCTCAAGTACTCGTACTGCAGAATTTTCGCAGCCACATCAGCAGGGAGGTTTCTTTGAGTATGGAGATACCATCCACATGGTGAGATATTGTCCCAAACTCCGGATAGTTGTGTCACAGCAGAGTATTCATGTGAGTAGAAGGCGTCCAAGAGAGAGATACCCGGCCTATTGATACGTTTCATATAGTGGGTTGGAGGTCGTTGCGCTAGATGATGTCATAAATTTATGCTTTTGATTTTTACAGAGGGGGCACCATTCATATTTTGTTCCGGATATGCTTATTGGGACGAGTTTCGTTATTTGTTGCTTCACTTATGGGTGAGTTTCATGAATTGCTCCTGTTGGGAGATTCTATGAGTGGTAGCCCGTGTCCATCATTTGTTTTATCCATTATTGAGAGTTGTAAGACTAGAAATGAATTCCTGTTGTCTATTATGGTAAGTTTGATGTGATTCCTAAGTAATTTGGTTACGATTTGTGATTCGATACTCTACCGGGGTGAGAATTCAGTAAGTGTTGTGATTTTATTTGGGAAAACTAAGTTAGTGGAAGATTTTAATTGGTGTGATGTATATTCGACCTGTGATTTAGGGTTGAGGGTGATACCCTCGTGACTTCATGTGATGTGATATATTTGAGCCGGGCTGCGTGCCGTGGTGGAGAGTTATAGCAGGATGAGATCCTTATGATTGTTCATGAACTTTGATTTTTCCTATTTAAATTGATTCGTAGCATGGTACTGATAGAGAGTTGTGCCTGTCAGGCTTGTTTGATATTTCTCTCATATTCTTCTTTTTACATAATCAGTCATTTTCATTATGTGCTGCTTGAGTTTTAGCTTGCGGGGTGTGTGCCCGGTGGTGTTAGTTGTGACTTGTGGATTTGGTTGTATAGTTATGAGGCCTTCGTGGTTCTTGCATCATCGTCAGTGTTGTAAAGGTTTGAAACGGGCTCCTATCAGATATGAGGCTAATGGCCGATGTTGGTTTTGATTACGGACAGTTGTTGTGATCAGAAATGTTATTTTGGACCTATGTGTGGTGTGTCATGTTGAGTGGTCATACCTTGTGGGTGTATGCATGAGTTGCATCTTGTTGAGACTGTCTTTTATACTGGGTATGGATTTAGAATCGAGTCTTTTGGAAATGAATGGAAGGTGAGAATTTTGACTCTGAGGCTAATCGGTGATAGTAGAAAGGCTAAATTACAGTTGAGATGGTGTCGTCAGGATTATGTGGATTGGGATGACATAGGATCACCCGCGGGTGTATGTTGGAGGTGTGAATTTAGTGATTTGAAGACTTCGAGGCAATTCTTGGCACATTCGAGGACGAACGTTTGTTTTAGAGGGGGAGAATGTAACGACCGACCCGTCGTTTTGGGAATTTAAGTTTTGCTCACCGGCATAAGGTCTTTAATAGCTTCACATTATGTGTATCGACTTTCGTGCGTGGTTGAATTCAGTTACCGGATGAATCAGAGTCAAATCGGGAGAAAGATCAAGTTTTAGAAGCTTAAGCAATAAGAGGTGACCGGAATTGACTTTTGCGTAAATGGATCCGGAATGGGTTTTGGATGATTTCAACAGCTCCATATGGTATTTTTCACTTAGGCATGCCTCCGAATTTGGATTTGGATGTCCGTAGGGTAATTTGAAGCATTTCGGCGGAAGTCGGAAAAGTTAAAGTTTAGAAGGTGGAAATGTTTGACTAATAGTTGACTTTGGTGATATCGGGGTCGGAATGCGATTCCAAGAGTTATAGAAACTCCGTCATGTCATTTGAGACTTACCTGCGAAATTAGACGTCATTCCGGGTTGATTTGATTGGTTTCGGCACGAGGTTTAGGAGTTGGAAGATTTGGAAGTTCATAAGTTCGATTCATAGTTTCGTCGTTATTTAATGTGATTTGAAGCCTCAAGCGGGTCCGTTTTAGGTTATTGAACTTGTTGGTAGGCTTGGGCGGGGTCCCGGGGGCCCCGGGCGTGTTATAGTCGAGTTTCAGATGTTTTTCATAGTCTTAGTTAGGTCTAGTTCAGGTGTCTCGCGTCTGCGACATCTTGGAGCGCAGGTGCGGCTCCGCCCGTGCGTGAGTCTGATCGCTTCTATGGTAAAAATGGTCTGGGAGCTCGCTCGCTTCTGCGGAGGCCGGCAGGTGCGAAGGCCGCTACTGCGGTTCACTGATCACACATGCGTAGAAGCTCGCTTCTGTGTTCCATCCTTGCGCTTCTGCGGTGCCGCTGGTGTGGCTGTAAATCTGCAGATGCGGATCAAGGCCTGGTTAGCTGAGTTTGCAAATGCAAACTCTTTCTCGCAAACGCGTGTGCGTAGACTGCGCTTCCTTGTCCGCAATGCAGAAGTCCTGGGCAGAATCATATAAGTCGAGGGTTTGGCCATTTTCTTCATATTTTGAGTTTTAGACTTCGATTTTGGGAGCTTCTTAGTGGGTTTTTCAAGAAAATCGATTGGGTAAGTGTTCTTCACCTCGTATTTAATATATTCCATGGATTTATCTTTATTTTTATCATTTAATTTGTGTTTTGAGTTGAGGAAAATGGTGGTTATTAAAGAAAGTTTTCAAATGAAAAATCATGATTTGAGGGACGAAATGGAATCAGAATTTGATAATTTTAGTATGGTTGAACTCGTATCGGAATGGGTGTTCGGGTTCTGTAAAAATTTTGGGGTTCTGAGGTGCGGGCCCGGGGGTCGACTTTTGGGTTGATTTTAGATTTTAATAAAGATTGAGATTTTATGATCCAGAATAGTTTTTATGAGTTTTATTTGTGCTTTGAAGTTACTTTGGTTAGGTTTTAGCCGTACGGAGGTCATTTCACTTGAGAAGTTCATTTTACAGTATCAGTTTGTATTCTTTGAGGTAAGTATCTTGCATAACCTTGTGTGGGGGGAACTAATCCTTAGAATTTGAGTCTTCTATGTTGATTGTAGTCCGTGTACGCGAGGTGACAACTACGTGCTCGGAATTATTTGTGTAAATTGTCCTTTTAGGGTTTCTAGGTCCTTGTATTCATTGAATATGTAGTTGTTCTTGTTATGATTACATTCCTAAATTACTAGTTTCACCTCTACCTGCTTTAATTAGTACTAATTGCTTCATGATCCACTCAAATTATTTATT
The DNA here is from genome assembly GCA_005239525.1 of Nicotiana knightiana. Classification (NCBI taxonomy): domain Eukaryota; kingdom Viridiplantae; phylum Streptophyta; class Magnoliopsida; order Solanales; family Solanaceae; genus Nicotiana; species Nicotiana knightiana. The sequence continues at coordinate 8,761 of MDKJ01250236.1, forward strand.
TGATTCATATGTGCCTTAATTAAAACTGTTATCTTTTATATTGCCATGTTATCATTCCCATAACTGCTTATTTTTATTTGAAATTATAATTATCTCTTTTGAAATTGTTCATCCCTAATTAAGGTTATGGTTATCTTTCCGTTATCTACCTTTAATGGAATTTGTTGTATCCCTTTCGCAATTTCCCAACCTTAAAAGAAGATTAGATATCATATGTCTTAGTTGACTTGCCCTTATTTGGAATTATTTGACTCGTGTTAGTTTCTTGTTGTTTAACCGTACATTGTGGGACCATTGTTACATATTATTTTCTTCCCTATTGAGATATTCTTTTTATGCCTAGTATTCTTTATTATGCTTATTCCTTGTGAACTAGTTCCACCGTTTATTGTGATCGAAGGTTCTTGAGTTGGTTTACTTGCCGTGCTTTGTATTATTTTCATTTTTGCTGTTGTACTTGTTGTGGTGCTACACGAGGTTTCTGCTGTGCGGTTGTTGTTATTGTGATGTACAAGGTTTTTGAGGTGTGGTTGTTGCTATGGGGTTGCACGAGGTTTCTGTTGTGTTGTTGTTACTATTGATATTTGCACACGCAGCGTGACTATGCGGGATATATATATGTGGGTTGCGCATATGGTGAGACAAGGTGGGAACATTATTATGCACGTGTGGCGAGACAAGACGAACATTTACTTTACTATTGCACACGTGGCGAGACAAGGTGGGCTATGTCAGGGATTGATTTGTGACGACTTGTGATGGTCTGGGGGCATTTTTGTTGTTGATATTTTTGTAGTGGTACACTTACCTGTGTGAGCTTTATCTTGTGAGAGTTGTGAGAAAATATTCTACGCATTGTCCGTTCTTTTCCTTATGCTTTCTAGCTGGTATGAACTATGTTAGGACACTTGCAGAAGCATACACGTAGTTAAGCACTCTTATCAGATTAGAGGTTTTCTTGATACTGTTGAGTATAGATGCACACCCTTGTTTACTTGCCTTCTATGTGAGAATGATTCTATTTGGCACGTGAGTCGTCAATGCGGTTATAAGGTGTAATTAGTGCACAGAATGCCAAGTGTTAGGGTTCAGGTGTTGAGATCCGTGGGTTGTGATTTGTTCGAGTTTTGGTACCTCGTGGAGTTTGTTGACTAAAACCTGATGTGACAGCGGTTGTTGTTGCTGAGTTATTATTTTTCCTTGTTGTATCTGTGGTTTTGGACTTATGTTGTGTTTTCGTTCACTCTTCTGTGTCATCATTATGGTATTCTGATGGTACTTGTTTTTGCCTTAGAACTCGACCTAGCCCATAAGCCTTAGAATCCAATTTTTTTCCAACATCCGGAATTTCTTATAAGATATGAATCTCTCAACATACACACCGTATAAGTCTGAACAAGTTGTACCAACCGTAACCATAACCCAAGCTACAATCACAGGATATAACACATAACTCAAATACCCATAGCAAAATTTTCAATTGTTGTAGCTGCTCAAAACAACCCAATTCCGGTAATAAACCTCATATCTAACAAAACCTCAATCTAAAACCTTCATACATTACAGATAATGAAAGAACATGCAGAAACTCATAACTATTCATCAAACCAACAAGTCGTGGAGCTCCCTCTCCTTCAACAAGAACTATAGCCAATTCCTAAGCCGACTTTTGATATTATCCTTCCAAATATACTGCAATCAAATCTGATAGCACTCACCTTAGATCCGACGACTTCATCTTATCGAATACCAACTACTCCACTGATACGCAACACCAATACTACCCAGAGCCACGAACCGTGCAATCCATGCACCAATAAGCAACAATCCAAATGTACTCAGTCAAGAGAACCGTCCTACAAGCTCGACGGGTGCCACCACCACGCAATGATAAGAACCCATCACACACCGTAGAACCATCACCCGACTCTAACACAAAGGTTCATACCTCAACATAACTCCGCTGCAATGCGCGACTCCATCCAAATGCTGGTCCATATCATATACCTCGAGCCACCCTGCTCAGAATTAATAACCACGTGAAATTCGACATCAAATACCCAAAGTGAATTACCATAACCACGGAGAAGCAGACGACACAATGCCACACAAAACCCGAAAGAACATAACTAATATGCCCTCAATCATGTAATATCCCATTACTCATCTCGCTCAAATTCCACTATAATACCACAATATAACCGCACTATGTGTGCCTAAAACCAATAAATCACAACTCCTCATAGCATAGAAGAGTAAATCATAGAAGATTTCAGAACACGAATAAGCTCATCAACAACCGAATGGCACATCCCTCAACATTAGCACTATGGAGCCAACCAATCCGACTCGGTATAGAATACACATCCTAATTGGCCTACCAATGTATCCCCTAAATCAACTCCAGGCACCCACAAGAGATAAATAAACCTCCAATAGGCCCATAATGACTGAATCATAACACACTATCAACTGGCTAGCTTCGATCACGACTTCGCAGTCCACAACCATGGAACAATCCGCTCCTAAGAACTCCTAGTCTCCAAATCCATAGAACACAGAAATCACCATATCCGATCCCAACTCCACCGCCAAAATGTCTAACACATCTCTCATACACGATTATGTCATAAGAAATACTCCTAAAATTCTTCTGTGCCACATACCAAAATTTGAATATCAGCAGTCGATCAACTAGGAGAGTGACGTAGTACGAGTGAAGTATCCATACATCAAAACACATTGTCTCTTCTGAAATGTATACTCTTATCAAGCCATACCAAATAGTCATATCATGTACCTAGTCATCTAAAACTGTCCATGTTGCCTCCGATTTTTTATGACTTCCCTTCCAAAACAGAACTGTGATCTCACTCACGTAAATATCAACCCCACACAACACACCGCATATACCATGTCATCACATGAAAAATACGAGAACTTCATAGCCCACTCCGAGTCACAAGATACTACATACTCAATTAGCCAAGGACCTTCTATTTGATTTCATCCCGGAGAAATTCACCATACACCACATGCTCCTCACGCTAATATGAAATATACCCCTCGAACCCCGGTAAAATAAACCATTGAGAACTCTTCGAAACCCATTTTCACATCACCAAGCTATCATAACCGAATCTCCCTAACTCAAACCAGCTGCGTAGGTCGCCAAAACCCAAGAGCATTACCACGGAACACCTGTAGAGACTAGCCATGTCATAAGCACCTAAAGAACTGATCATACCCATTACTGTGCTGATCCAACCTACTACCAAGCAGTCATATTTCTCCAAGTCCTTTCCAAATTGCCTTCAAATTGATATTTCTCCTTGCTATAACACCACGATCCTTAACTTAAATTCACCATACAAGAGACCCTAGTATAAAACCACAACGCCCTAAGTCCCATAAGCTGCTGACTTCTCTCTTAAGCACCCCGAAGCTCCATAACTGAGACACCCACTCTAAAGAAACCTTATGTGAACCTAAAACTGTTTTCTTCACCTTCTTGATACTTAAATGCATAGTCCCCACTGATATAAAAATTCCACAAGTATCGACACCATCTAATGTAACTCTCAATTTCTAGCCATATACAAATCTTAAAATTTCCAAATCGCTACATTTAAATCATGAATCTGTTAGTACCATTCTTGAGAGTCATCCACTCTTCTCAATCTCAATTAAACTGACCAAATGGACCGAATAACTTGTGCCCCATTAGCACACCAACACCCAAGGGAGTAACCCACACTCCTAAGCAATCGAGCAAATTCCTACTCCATGCACACTACATCCTTCATGACTAACCACTCAACCATTCCATGATTCCCATATACCCATAGAGTGTAATACAACCCGCATCAAGAAATTCCCTTACTCGAGTCATCCTCAATCTCGATCCCTGCAGTCTAACTGATTCACCAGTATACCTCAAACCAAAAACCAATAAAACACATAATCGTGCAATCAACCCGTCGATAGTAGACTCCCCCACCTGGCTCAAATCCATATATTAAAACACATAATAACTCAAAATGCCCATACTCTATTAATACCGTATTGAGATTCAACTAAATCCTTCCTGAGCTCATGTAACGCCAACCATCTAATACTTCAAATTATCTACAAATCTCGAATCACCCTTGAAATAGTCAAGCTAACTTCCACAAGCGATCCAAACTCAAATTGCAACATATAACATTCATTGGTAAAAGAGAACTCCCTACAAAACATCATAAGGACCACACAACCTCAGGACACCTCGCAAGAGCTAACTCACCTGCTCTGCCTCAAACTGACATATCTCTATACCCTTCCACAACCACGACTACTAAGCAATTACTTAATCTCCCCGAGTCTGAACTTATAACGCGACATGAAAATCTACTTCACCCCATAATTAAACAACAAGAGAGGTCCTTCAACACACCCGTAACTCGAGGCCATACGCCAAATCAAGACATAAATAAAACACCCAATACTCCTTTCTACATCTCAATTTAAACTCTTCCCATCACCTTCGAGCCACCCAAACACATCTCGCAGCACCACATAGCCATCCAATCACAAATTCCACTAATAGGGACACCAACGGACATATAAGTCCCAAAAGCACGTGCTCACACAATCAAAATCTCCATGCTCAAGCTACAGTAAAAACTCGGCCTCCAGTCCTCCAGACTGGCCCATCATCAGCGCACTAAAATCACATCTCGCACCTCATCCATGGAATCAAAAGCCATCGATACACAACTAATACCGAGTGTTCATGTGCGCATACGAATGCATGGAAGGAATTCAAAAGGGTTATGCTTCAAACCGAATCAATGTCGCACGATAAGGAAAGAAAGATAGGAAGTATATCCTAAATGTCCTGCAGCCTCTCGAAGATTGGTATTGACGTCATCATACCGATCCGCAAGACTCTTCTAGACACTTGCTCATGACTTGTAGAACCTATGAACCTAGAGCTATGATACCAACTTGTCACGGCCCCAAATCCGTTAGTCATGATGGCACCTAATCCAACCCACTAGGTAAGCCAACTAGTAACTATCCAATTCTAATGATATTAACAAGACAATAAAGTAAGGAAATTTATCTGAATTTTAATATATTTTACAAGGACTGGTAGTACAAATCATGAGCTTCTAAGAATAGAGTTTACAAAGATGAAATGAAATAGATAAATAATCTGTTTGAAAAGTACGTAAACAGAGTTTTATATATCTAAGGCCACCACAAACAAGAGGAAGCTACGACCGGTACGCAGGTACATCTTCAATCCAGCTCCCATCGAACACAACATTATCAGCAGCCAACATCTGCACATAAGGGACAGAAGTGTAGTATGAGTACAACCGACCTCATGTACTCAGTAAGTAACAAACCTAACCTTAGGTTGAAACCAGTGACGAGCTAACACAAGGTCAGGTCTAATACCAATATCCCACAACAGTTCATAACAACATAATACAAGTAATAAAAGAAGTATCTCAGAAGTAAAAATCCTCAGCTCGTTCACAGTTACAGAAAATAGTCATGCTTTTCAAGTATCTCGGTGAAAACCCAAATCTTTTACCAAAAAGGCCAAAAATACGAGTAAGTTTGAAAACTGTAATTTTTCCAAATATCCTTCCCAAAATAAATAAGATGTTTCATTTTCTTTCCATATAGCAAATGTGAAATACCTCTCTATGCCCATATATCAATGTGTGTAAAAAGTCATGAATGACTTGATACCGTACACCATGAAGAAAAAATACATCTCTAGGCATGTATGTCATGTGTGCATGTCAATGCCATGTATATCAGAGATTAATCATGTAATCACACTCTCAAAGTACTCAATCTCACTATCTCACATTTCACCCATCATGCTCAACCATTCGATACTGTATATGGCCCATAAGGCCCAGGGAAGATCCATCCCGGAATATATACATCACTGACCATCAGTCACTCAGTATTGAGGAAGGCCAATCCGGCCCCATGGAGAATATTCATCTTCAGGTATATAAATGCTTCAGACAAGATCCATGTCCATGGAAGATCCATCCCTCAATATAGTCAACCGCGCTCACTGGGGGTGTGTACAGACTCCGGAGGGGCTCCTATAACCCAAGCGCTATAATCCGCACAAACAACTCACATGCTATAGTATCAATATCTGGATCCGCACAGATAACTCACGTGTTGCACGGACAATTCACATGCTATCGTATCAATTTCCTCCAAACATGCCCCCGTCCTCACTCAGTCATCAATCTCTCTTATCTCATTCACGGGCTCACGATGTCATGAAACTAGTCTGACAACAATGATATGATGTATCAATAAATAACAACTGAGACTGAGATGTGATATGAATGTATGAATATGACTGAGTACGAAATATCAATGAAATCAGTGAAATGACAACAAGGATCGACCACTATGGGTCCCAACAGTATCGGCATAAATCCTAAACATGATATCTAGCATGATTGACAGCTCACTTACTTTATCGCATGGTGAAAACACGGATATTCACAAAATAAGACTACTATACAGTGACATGGAAATAACAGAGTCCCAACTCACTTGGTGCACGCCCACACGCCCGTAACCTAGCATGTGTGTCACCTCAATACCAATCACATAACACGTATTTTGGGGTTTCATACCCTTAGCCCTAAGTTTATAAGAGTTACTTACCTCCAACAAGCCAATACCAATGCTGAGCAAGCCAAGAGATGCTCCAAAGATGCCATCACGCGCGTAGCGACCTCCTGACGACTCAAAACTAGCCAAAGCCAACTCAAATACATCAAATACAGCTCAAGGAAACAATTCCAAATGATAAAGATCGAATCCTAATCAAACCCCAAATCCGGCCAAAAATCACACCCAAGCCCGTGCCTCAGAACCCAACCAAACTCACAAAATTTGACAACACATTCAATTACAAGTCCAACCATACTAGTTTCACTCAAATCCAACTCCAAATTGGCGTTCAAATCTCAAAAATTCATATTATGAATCTTTAGGCCAAAACCCTTTCCTCTTTAAATTCACAATCCAATAGCCACAAATGAAGATAGATTCATGGAATAAGATCAAAATCAAATGTAGAACACTTACCCCAATCCTTGTGATGAAAATTGCTCCAAAACCGTCTCAATCCGCGCTTGGAAATGTGAAAATGAAGCCAAAATCGCGAACCCTTGTATTTAACCTTCTGCCCAGCACTTCCGTATTTGCAGACAATCGTTGCATCTGCGACCACTGCTTTTACGGTAAAACTTCGCTTCTGTAAAACAGCCTGACTCAACAATACCTCGCACCTGCGGTCTTTAAGCCACTTTTGTGGTGGCGCTTCTGCGCACTTGAACTGCATTTGCGATTGCACAGGTGCGTCCAAGCACCCACAACTGCGATCCTCACGCACAACTCCCTTTCTCACTTCTACGAATCCCCTAACGCTTTTGTATCCATCGCACCTGCACAAAACCAGCCGCATGTGCGATCATATCAGAACCAGTAGCCACCAGCCTTAGCCAAAATTTCCAAAATGCTTCGAACCTCGCCCGAAACTCACCCGAGCCCCTCGGGACCCTGTCCGAACATGGCAACAAGTCCCATAACATAACACGGACCTACTCGAGGCCTCAGAACCCACATAAAAACATCGAAATAATGAATCGCACCTCAAATCGAACTTAATGAACCTTGAACTTTCGATTTCCAAAACTCGCGCGCCGAAACATATCAAATCATCCCGGAATGAACCCAAATTTTGCACACAAGTACCAAATGACATGAAGAAGCTATTCCAATTCTCGGAACCACAATCCGAATCTGATATCCTCAAAGTCAACTTTCAGTCAAACTTTTGAACTTTTCAAACCTTCAAGCTTCCAATTTTTGCCAACTTGTGCTGAAACCTTCTAGAAACATCCAAATGTAAAATCCAGGCATACGCCCGAGTCCAATATCACCATCCGGAGCTAAAGAAACCTTTAAATCTCTGTTCCGAGGTCAAATTCATAAAAAGTCAAACTTGGTCAACTCTTTCAAACTTAAAGCTTCAACAATGAATTTCATTCTCCAAACCAAATTCGAATAACCTGAAAATCAAAATCGACGATTCACATAAGTCATAATACATCATACGAGGCTATCATGCCCATAAACTATCGAACGAAGTGAAAATGCTCAAAACGACCGGTTGAGTCGTTACAATGTTATTTTGAGGCCCTCTGTTAGTTGACCTTCTGGTCCCATTATTGTGAGTTCACCTCTTTTCTCTATAATTATGTTGTCTTCTATTTATTATTTATATATTTTTAGTGAGTTTTTTGTAATATCCTCGCCACTACTTCATCGAGGTTAGACTCGACACTTACGGAGTACATGCGTTCGGTTGTGCTCGTACTACACTCTGCACTTCTTGTACATATCCCAATATTGGTCCTAGCGGCGCATAGTAGAGATTGCTCAGGCCTGACCTATCCATGAGACTTGAGGTAGAGCTGCACAGCGCTGACAAACCCTAAAGTCCCCTTCTTATATTGTTTACTATTTATTTTGTTTCAGACAGTTGTATTTTATTTCAGACTTTATTTGTAGCACTCTAATAGCTCATATACTTGTAACTCCGGATTTTTGGGATTAACATAGACAACATTACTATGGATTTGTTATATGTATTTTAGAGTATTTCAGTGTTTAATTATTAATATTTTGCTTTTAAATTTTTAAACTGGTTAATTCTTTAACTAAAGTTGGCTTGCCTAGCAAGCAAATGTTAGGCGCCATCACAGCCTCATGGTTGGATTTTTGGGTTGTGACAAGTTGGTATCAGAACACTAGGTTGCCTAGGTCTCACGAGCCACGATCAAACTTAGTAGACTATTGATGATCAGTACGTAGTCGTTTGTACTTATTTTCTAGAGGTTATAATTCTTTAGAAAATTTCACTTTTTTTCCTTCTATATCATGTGAATTTATTATATCGGTGAGTTTGAATCATTTTATTCTTAATCTCTCGCAGATGGTGAGGACGCGTACAATATCTACAACTAATCAAGAGTCGAATCCCACAGTTGCAGCCACCACCAAGGGTAGGGGCCAGGGTCGAGGTAGAGCTCAACCAAGAGCACTCATAGCAACACCTGTTGTCGAGCCTCATATCGATCAGGATGAGAAGATCCTTGTTCCGACCGCACTAGTTGGATCAGCTCAGGTCCCAGAGGCGTTTATTGCTATCCCAATGCTTCAGGATGCCTTAGTCCGCTTGGTGGGTCTTTGGAGAGTGTGGCCCAGGCCGTGTGTTCCCTATTGCACCAGCCGTCTTTCAGGATGGGTGAGGAGACTAGAATCCCGCTACCCACACTCCATAGTAGATGGATAACGGGTATCAGACCCCAGTAGTTCTATCAGTTAGGGCAGCTCAGCATGTTATTGCTACACAGCCTAGAGAGAGGCCAACGATGTCAACTGAGGGGTTGTAGAGGTTAGTTGTTTCCCCCTTAGTTTAGTTGTTCACCTTCTGAGAACCCCCTAGATTTCTTATACCATTCCACGAGATGATGTACAATATGGGTATAATGGAGTCCAACGGAGTTGATTTCACAATGTATTAGATGACTGGTTTTGTCAAGAGGTGGTGGCAGGTGTATGTTCAGGGTAGGCCAGTAGTCTCACCTCCTATCACTTGTGATCTGTTGTCACAGTTGTTCTTAGAGAAGTTCATCCCCTTCACTCATAAAGAGGACTTCTTCAATCAGCTTGAGCACCTTCAGCAGGGTAGCATGACCGTTACTTATTATGAGACCAGAGTTGTGATTCTATCATGCCATGCAACTATCTTGATCCCCACTGAGAGAGATAGGGGTGAATGGGTTTATAGAAGGCCTTACTTATGGCATCCGGATACAGATGGCTAGAGAGATCGAGGATGATATTTCTTTTACTCAGGTTATGAAGATTTCTAGGCGGGCCGAGAGAATTCGTGGACAGGGTAGAGAGGCGATATCTGAGAAGAGGCCTCGACATTTTGGTGATTTTAGTGGTTCCTCGTCTGAAGCAGAGGTTCATTTGGTAGAAGCCATCCTATCAGGCTGGTTCAGTTAGCACTTCAAGTGTCTCATAGTCCTTTAGGTGGTCACAGTGTGTACGGGTCTCATTTCGAGAAGCCAGTATTCAATGCACCTTTAGCTCTTATTAGTGCACAATCGCTACAGAGTTACTGTGGTGGTCATTCGAGTTATCGGGATAGTCTCAATCTTAGTAGTTATGCCAATCGAGGGGTTTCTTTGAGTGCGGAGATGCAGGACATATCAGGACTATATTGAGGAGCAGCAAGCCACAATAGAGTACTCGTGCCATGATTCCAGCATCGGTTCCACCACCCGTTCAGCCAGCTAGGGCCGGAGGTTAAGTAGCCAAGGTGGTTGTCAGGCATCTAGAGATGGAGGTCAGTCGTTGAGAGGTTGTTCAAAGGTAGATCTCATATTGGTGGGGATCAGGCCCATAGCTATGCATTTCCATCTAGACCTAAGGTGAAGTCGTATGATGCAATCATCACATGTATTATTCCGGCATGTCTTATAGATGCATCAGTTTTATTTGATCTAGGTTCTACTTATTTGTATGTGTCATCCTGTTTTGCTTCATATTTGGATATGTCTCGTGATTTTTTTGGAACTCCTGCCTATGTGTCTATACCCATTGAGGATTATATATGGTGGACCATGTTTATCGCTCTTGTCTGGTCACTATTGGCGGCTGCGATACCATGATTGATCTTCTATTGTTGGATATGGTGGATTTTGAGGTTATTCTGGGTATGGATTGGTTGTCCCCGTATCATTCTATCTAGGATTGTCATTGTGAGGCCTCGTTTCTCGCGAAAGTGGGTTTCGACGTGTGACAACTCTTTTAGATGGGTATTAAAAGAGACGATTCACCACATAACGATTTTAAGGTGCGTTAGGGCACCTATTTATGAATAACTCAGTTTGACTACCTACACCACCAAATATCATATACGGCTCAAATAACCTCAAAGAGAAGGTGTTAGGCACTCTTCGAGGTCCAAAACTGTGGGTCCCGGTCGAAGATTAAAATATGTGGGACTATCAGATTATAATTGTCCTAAGTGATCATATAAGTGAAGGAAGACAAGGAATTTAAAGGTTCTATTGTGAACAACTATAAAGGAAATTGGGCAAAAACTCAAACTATATGAGTGATTAATATAAGTCCTTGGAGGTTTGACTAGTCTACGCCACCAAAGATCGGATACGGCTCAAATTACCTCAAAGAAAAGGTGTTAGGCACTCTTCGAGGTCCAAAACTGCGGGTCCCGGTCGAAGATTAAACTATGTGGGACTATCGGTTTATAATTGTCCTAAGTGATCATATAAGTGAAGGAAGACAAGGAATTTAAAGGTTCTACCGTGAACAACTATAAAGGAAATTGGGAAAAAACTCAAAACTATATGGGTGACTAATACAAGTCCTTGGAGGTTTCAAGGTACAGCTTGATTAGTCTATATTTGATGACTAAGTGTGAACAATAAACATATAAAATAAAGGGGGAGGGGATCCTAAGTTTTTCGGCCTAAAGAATCACCACATGCAACATAAATAATACTTTGCAACTTCCTCAAGGTAGGGGTTGCTCATATTATTCAGCGGGCACGTACTATCATCTCTTGCTAATCGATTACTATGTTAAAGTTGTTTACTTAAAGGCGCTCTAATTCAATTATAGGTCGTGTCCTATGCGTGTACTACCCGTCTCATGCCTATGGTCCAGGAGGCTTTTGACTTACTATTAGGTGGTTCTAGACTCTACTTAGGATGCTAAAAAAGGATAACACTAGCGCACATTCAAAACATATAGGACTTGACGTAAATGCAATAAAAAGCTCAAGTTAACCACCACATATAAACAGCGGATGCACGCGGCATATTAGGTAGTATACGGTTTCAGGATTAAGAAGCCTTATAGTCGTTAAGTCCTATAGTCTTGCTTTCTAGGTGATTCTGATTTCCAGCATTATACAGGCAGCATTGCAGCTTTAGGCTAACGGATTTGCAGACTAAAGGTATTACAAACCTATAGGCATACATCTACATTGTTCCTGCAGTGAGGCAATAAGACTATTTGAAAGCCCAATATTAATGACGTTTGATTTATAGACATGTTGTTTAAGACGAGTAACAATATCCTATAGGCAGGATTTTTAACGGTTGACAATTGAAATTTATTTTTATAATATGTTATCCCTATAAGCATGTCATGTAAGGTGGTGATACAACGAAGCAACAAAGTAGTTGATTAGTTGATTAAGATCCTATGGTCATGATATATAGATGAACAGTGTGCTAAAAGCAATAGGAGCGACTGATTGATTTATCAGTTGAAACCCTATAGGCATGGTATCTAGATGAGTATCAATGGAAGCCAGTCTCAATTACTTAGCGCGATCCTATAGGCATGATATCTAACACATAGCAATAGAGCAAATTGGACAAATAACCTATGATATTTGAATCCTATAGGCATGCTTTCTAATAGCGTATAGAAGTGGAGCATGTGAACAAGTGAAGCAATTAGATTCTTACAGGCACACTTTCTATCAGTGTACATAAATAGAGCATGTCATACAAGATAGAAAATAAAGCACATACGCCCTATATGTATATTTTCTACCCTTTTATGCAAGAATAGAGTACACGTGTTTCCCCCAAATTTCACTAACTCCCCAATTGTTTGTATACAAATCATTACATGCCCAAAACAAAGAATACATGCTCAAATACTACAAATTAAAATGACTATAGGCCCAATAAACAGAGAAGTCCCAAGGGAGAATAAACCAGCAAGGCTGAGGCCCTCAATAAGCTCATTCGTCACACAAATAGCAAACCCAAATCTAGGCATACCCCAAAATATTAGAGTGTATTAGTTTCATGACTCAAACTTAGACACAGACTCATAACAGGCCTGAGTGGGGACTAACTTACCCAACAATGCCAAACCTAACCACACGAGTAAAAAACTATACATAGGATCAATTAAACAACTTTTGAAGTGTACACACTAAATTCTCAAGGCTATAACTAACAATAGTTCTCACTAAAGCATCTTGACAAGTTCATAGGTCATACATAAGGCATGTTCATGCTTGCATTTTAGAAGCTAAGGTGACAGGATTGACCATCATAGGATAACAAACTACTTCAAGTAAAGTTTCAAAGCAAAGCATAGTCTAGAATTAGCATAAAGAACTTCAGACATGAGAGTTTAGTAGAATCATAAACAGGAAACCAATTGAGTGCAATCCTCACAAGATGTCTAGCATGAGAACCTAATAAAAATAGCATAACCAGACAGGTTGGTGGACATGGTTACGAACAAATATTAATTGAGCATGAAGAGACTCAAACATGCTTAGGGATGGCAATTGGACGAGGCGATTGCGGGGTGGGTTCAGTATTAACCAACAAAAAATTCAACCTACCCCGCCCTGCCCCACAAATCAATTTTTTTATTTTCAACCTGTACCGCCGCACTCGCATAACCCCGCCCCGCTTAAACTTTCTTCATCTTTTTTTTTTTTGCATTAATCATTAGATATTTTTTATTGTAAGAAGAGATCTTACTTTTTAAATAGTTTTTGACAACAAAGTTTGCGATATATTCTGTAATTGTAGTAATTGGCAATGAATTAAGTTGTACTCTTATAATTATATACTGGATTATTCCACATTGATGAACTTTTCCTATGTTGTGTTACCACGAAATCTTAGAATGTCTTGGGCTGCTAGTCATAAGACTAACGATTTTCACCTACAAGTGTTGTTTGAATAATATTTTTAAATAACATTTTAGAAATAAACTTTTTCTAAGTTTTTGGATAGTTATTGTTTAAAGAATTTTTCCCCAAGAAAAAAACATAAACTTTTGATAAGTGTACTACACACCTTTCGGGAAGAACCATTCAACCATCCAAGTGACAAATCAACAGGATCTCCACAATCGCAGCCCGCCCCGCCCCGCCCCCGCATGCATTTTGTTAAAAGATGTTTGAACTCGCCCCATCCCACTCCACACCTGCATATTAATATAACCTGCACTTCCCCTCATGCTCTCTAACTCGCACCACCCTATTACCATCCCTAAATATGCTAAATACCGGTTATAACACAAAATTTTAAACAACACTAGAACTCATAGTAGGCAAGAATACCTCAAGAACTTGATTAGCAGACCACACACATGAGAAGAGGCTTGATATTGCATTGTTTGCTTTCTAAACCATAGGTAGGACAAACAACATAGGATTAAACTAGGTATGGAAGACACATTAAAGTTCACAATTAGTAGGGTGACACAATTTGGCTAACATAGTTGAAAACTGACTTTAGTAAAGTAATAAGTTACACCAGAATGATCAAACGGGAACTAGAACTCATGAATTAGTCTATCATAAGAATGCAGAATAAGGTAGAGAGATCATCACAGGACAAGCAGCGGGTATAAGCATTCAAACGCATAAAAACACACTAGGCTAGACATACTCGAGGTAATGAGAATCATCCATATTGAACACATACAATATGCATACATCGGAGGCGGAAATTAGGCAAGTTCAGAGGCCAGAAAAGTTCAGAGCCATGAAATAGCAGGGTAATACAGTAGCATATTGGTTCACAAAAGTTTAAGTGGCATAGATGTACAGACCATGAATGTAAATGAAGGAGAATGAAATTTCTAAGGCCAAAGACCTTACTAGTTGTAGATGAACAAACAAACAAATAAGAAGAAATAGTCCCAGTAATACTTCAATCGTCAACAACAAAGAGCAGTAGAACCCTAAAATCCTAGTGCATCAGAGTTTCCAAGGGTTACAAGTGAACCCCGGGCATTCCTCGCACTGAGAAAGGATAGCAATTGAATTCTGATGGCCTTGGCTTTCAGCCGTCCAAGGTCTCAAAATAAAGAACAGTAGAATGAGTAGGAGTGAGAAAGTAATAACAGTAGTTTTAAGTGGTAATCGTTGCAGGAGTCGTTAAGACATAGCGGGGGAAGGGGGCTTATATAGCAGTTAAATCAAACGAGTAAACAAGGAAGGAAAATTAAGCGAATATAAATAAGGAAAGAAGGAAAATATACATGCAATCAGTAAATTAACCGGAAATGAACGAAATTAAAATCCAAACCCTAGTTAAGGTTCGACGGTTAAAATAAACCAACTGATATGAAGAACCATGCCTTTCTTCATGTATATGGACGAAATATTGTCCAACTCTCCAAGATTGAGGTCGATTCATATCCGATCTAGAGATGATATTTGTCAAAATTAGGAGAGCGATTTAAGGGGGAGGCAGCTAGGGTTCTTCAGAAGAGAGAAGAGGATGGTTGAGAGTGTTTGGGGGCGAGATAGTGGATTAGGGTTTCGGGGGTGTGGCTAATAAAAATGAGAGGGAGGTTGTGGGCCGTTGATCTCAAAGATCAACAGCTAGGATTTAATGAGAGGCAGATCGGGTCAATGGACATGTATAGGTTAGTGGATCGCGGGTATTGGGCTAGTGGATTGGGTCCGAAATTCGGCCTTTTTAGGGCTAGATTATAAATTAAATAATTTAAGGAAAAAATAAATTAATAAAATAGCCAAATAAAAAAAATATTAATGCAACTTAATATTTTAAAACTAATGGTTGACGATTGTAAAAATATAAAAAGTTATTTTGATCCTAAATAAAATAATAAATGCAATTAATTGTAAAGTATATGCTATTATTGCAAAAAAAAAAGTGTCAATAGATCAAAAAAAATAGAATCATATGAATTGAAGTAAAAATGTCATAAAACATATATGTGGGGTTTAAATAATAGATTTGTGTTATTAAGTCATCACAAAATAATTTGAAGGGGATAATTAATAAATATTTGAACAATTTAAATGCGAGAAAATATTTGGTGGTGATGCAAAAATGATTTTTTGAAAATATATATGATGTTCATAAAATATGAGGGCAAAATTGGGTATCACAATCAAGCCAAGATTGTGATATTAGCCATGACGATATTGCCTGGATTGGAGTGGAGAGGGACTCTTGGGCACTCCATTAGCAGCGTAGTCTCATATTGAGCCCAACGCATGACTGAGAAGGGGTGCTTGGTGTATTTGGCTTATATTCGTGATTCTAGTGCGGAGGTTCCTTCCATGGATTCAATTTTGGTGTTGAGTAATTTCCCAAAGGTGATTGCAATAGATTTTCGGGGTATGCCACCTGTTGCACCCTTTTTAGCACTAGTCAAGACATGATTCAACTTGTGGTTTCTCTATTGTTGATGAAAGAGAATCACCACCTAATATTTAAAGGTATACTAGGATACCTATTTAATTAATAAATTATGTTCATTCAGGTCTACAAACCGAAGAGATTATGGGTAAGGATTTTTGTTCTTCTAAGGGAAAGGTATTAGGAACCCCTTAAAATCTATGTGAGGTAGCTTCATAGGACTTAGACTAATTTTAAGAACTTAATTATTTACACTATGCTCTGATTATCACTAAGGTAGGGCTCGTTATATACTAAAGGAAATGTATGTGCAAAACTTAAGGAGGGGATGGGATTATAAAAGAGTTATTGGAGGCTATGAGAATTTGGAAGTAGTTTATATTTTAAAGCTTGAATTATTAAGTTAGGAAAAGTGATTATTTTGAAGAATATATGCTAGAGTAATCTTAAGAATTATTTGTAAGAAAGATGATTCTTAAATGTACCTTGGTTTTCAAAAAATCTGAAGAAGAGAGTGTTTGGAAATTCGTTTGAGGTTGTCTATTACTGCCCCCTTTTTATGAAAAAATTGACTTCGTTCTCAGTTGGTAAACAATTCGGTGATCCTTTTCCTAATTTTCTTTGAAAACAGGCGGCCATTCTGATTAAAGACCTGAGCTTCAAAAACCTTAAAGAAGAATGAGTGTAGCAGACTGGAATTAAACAAAGGCGGAGATCCATTACTATCCATTTTCTTTTAAATCCTATATTAATTAAGGTTTGCGTAAGTTTTGTGTTATACTAAAGCGTAAAACACATGATCTAATATATGAGTGTTAATACATGATAATAAGAATGCGATAAGACAATGAAGGTAATAAGCGAAAATAATTAAGGCAAGTAAAAAGCTATGGGAATAATGGACAATACTGAAAGGAGTAAGGGAGAAGACTGGACTCTGAAGATTGGGCCTCAATAAGGTAGGGCCAGCAATCTGAGAGGTGCGGCTATGGCAAGACTCGATTTCCAAAGATGCAGCACGGGTGGTTTAAGCCTGAATTCCTTAGAAATTCAGCAGGCGCAAACGTGTACATGTCCAAAAAAAATAAAGAAGGTCACTAGAGATAAACTTCATGTTCTCAGCATACTATAATGCACATAACAGGTCACATTCTAATGCACATGACAGATATACAAATAGAGAATTGAAACAAGGGTATATATTAATGTGGTGGTTTTACTTAGCAAATAATTTACATTGGAAATCTTACGTTGTCATTAAACATTAAACCCTTAAAGAACTAAATGCGTCAATGAATTAAGAGTCAAGGAGGGAGCTCCACTCGAGTTTGATGCTCCCTTTGGATCCCCCGACACTTCAAAGTTCCCAAGAGACTCAAGGACCGAGGCAATGCTTGTGCTGGGGAGGGCAGCGCAATCTAGAGACGAACTCCGCTCCCAAATACCCTTAAATACAAATGACATATTTTCCTTATGGGTTTAAATGCCAATGAGAAACTTCCAATGTAAATTAAACGCTAAATAACTTTCCTTCCTAATAGAATAACATAAGAGAACACAGACTACTTTTGATACCAAAAAGGAATACATATCAAGTAAAATTAGAAGGGGCTGACTTTAGAACACATATAGAAGAGAAACAAAAGTCTCATAACATACTGTTATAAGGGTAAGTCATTAAGGAAAAACACATTTCAAAGAGAAAAGTGGGGAATACAGAATTCATGTAGATATCATCGCAAGAGATGCAGATACTCCTGCCCTGGAAAACTAGCTGTAAACTACTTAGTTTGTTATTAACACATGCAGGGATTAATAACATTGCTTAGCACTTTAAAGGTCATCAGTAAATATTCAGAAAAACAGTTATTGCTAACCATTTTTACAGAGGTTATCAAGGATATTAGGAGCATGATTAAACTCTCAACGTGACTACAGGTTCATAGATTTAAACATGGGATTCCTAAGGACTCAACAAAGTCATGCTCCTAATAGTATTTACCTTAAATAGGTCATTATGTTCAGGCAGTATCAACAAATAACCTCATAAGGTTTAAGGATCAGGTTCAGTGTCAAATTAACAATAGGGAAGGACTGAGCACAACATGGTATTATGGAGTCAAATAGGAATACTTGCAATATTCAGTCAACTATACATATGCAGGGTAAGTGAGGTAGTGACTTCATATAGACAGGGGAGCTTTGCACATTACAGGATCAAGTTTAACATGTCAATGAAGAGGGGATTTATAGAGTCAGATAGGGATACTTGCAATTTCAGTCAGCAGGAATCAAATTGGTGATTTAATCAATCAATGACTAAAGACTCAAAACAAGACAATTAATCACAAGTAACCACTAAACTAACATTGCACAAATATGTTAGCATATTAAGCATCATAGAACAATTGCAATATACAGAACCTTACTTAGCATGGTTGTTGTATTCAAATAAAATGAACAAAAAAGAGAAGAATGAAAGAGGTGCTGACCTTTTTGAGGGCAGCAGACCAAACAAGAATTTTTTTCAATCGCTTAAGATCCCAGAACGCTCGAGTTTGGACCAACGATAACACTCAGCAAAAGAAAAGAGAAGCAGTAGGGGACCTAAGGCTTGGAATCCTAAACCTCTCAGTGTTTGTGTGTGTATTTCTCTTCAGTATTAGATAGTTGATTTGTGATTTTCTCTTGTTAGGTCGTGGTAGATGAGAACATTAAAGAATTCTATTTATAGTGCCATTTAAGGTTCTAGCGTTTCAAAGAATTCAAATCAGACAATGGAAGAAGACGACAGATTGATGATGGTAGCAAGATTGAGTGAAAATCTAAGAGATAGAGGGGAATGGTGAACAAGTTACCCGAGTGTAGAAAGCTGATCGATGAGGTGCGAAGGAACGCTGGTCAAAGCCCTAAATACCAAGAGGTCATTGCATTTGACCTCTAGGTGTTAAATATCAATGTTGAGGCCAACTAATGTCCCAGAATCGCCTTTGATTTGAAACGACAGAGGAGGAGCTCTGGCGAGTTGACGTTTCACCATCTGGTATGACCTCTTCAAAGAGGATTTTTGAAATCGAATGGAAAAAAGGGAGAGGAATGATGAGCTTTGTGGTGCAGAGACAGAATGGAAGGATTTGAAAACCCATGGTTGATTTGAAGTTTCATCTCCAGGCTTAGGGTTTGCGGATTTGGGAGATTTGAAATGGCGTGAAAAAAAGGGGAAGTAATCAGCGGGAATCACGGATTTTTAGGGGAATTTTTGGTGACCGTTGGATTAAATGATTTTGGACGGTAGGGATCAGATCTCTGGGGTTTGGTATTAAAATCAAAAGAAGAATTGGAGAATAAATGTGAGCTGCTGATCAGATGGACCAACGGCTCAAATGTGAGTGTGTTTGTTCTGGGAGTCGTTAGAGAGTGTGACGTGGCGCACGGTGATTGGTGTACAGGAGATGGAACGGATCACCACAGTGGAAAGAGGGAAATGTTTGGACTAGGTATATTTCAGACTGAGCCTGCTAATTGGGCCAAAATAAGTGTTAGAAATGGCCAATTTGCCTTCAGTTTGAGAATTGCAGTTGTAGCCCTTTTATTTTTTAATCCCTTTTAAATTAAATTTAAATAAACTTAACAATTTTCAATAAATGCAGTAAAAATTATAATTACTATATATACTAATAATTATTTATAAAAATACTTTATTTTCCTAAATTGCAACACTAATTTCGAATTTCACATAATAGTCTAATTAACCAAAAATTAATTCATTAAATTAATTATAAAACCTATGTAATAAGAAACATTTTAATAATATTAAAATAGTAAGTATATTTGTAATTATATAATGTTAATACTATGCAATTAATTTTTAAACTAATACTTAATTAATTTGTAAAAATAGATATTTATTACTAGAAAATACTCTAAAATATTTATTGTAAATTATTAAGTTTAAGTAAATTAACTTGAAAATGGAGTACCAAAATTGGTCGTCAACACCACCCGACAAGGATATCGACTTTTACATTGACTTGGTTCCAAGCACTCAACGTATTTCTATCCCAGCGTACCATAAGGCTCCAGTTGAGTTGAAAGAATTAAAGGAGCAGTTTCAATATTTTCTTGACAAGGGTTTCATTAGACCTAGTGTCTCGCCTTGGGTGTGCCAGTGTTATTTGTGAAGAAAAAGGATGGATCAATGAGGATGTGGACAGATTATTGTCAGTTGAACAAGGTCACTATCAAGAACACGTATGTATTGTCGAGTACTGATGACTTACTTGACTAGATTCAGGGTACCAAGGTGTTTTTCAATATTGATTTGATATCCGACTACCATCAGGTGAAGATTAGGGCATCAGATATCTCTAAGACAGCTTTTAACACTCGATATGGTCACTACGAGTTCTTGGTGATGTCATTTGGCTTAACTAATGCTCCAATAACCTTTATGTGTTCAAGACTTATTTGGATTCCTTCGTGATTGTCTCCATTGAAGATATACTACTTTACTCTCGAAGCCGAGAAGAGCATGAGCAGCATCTACGGATCGTACTTCAGACTTTGAAGGATCGTCAATTATAGGGCAAGTTTCTAAAGTGTGAGTTCTGGTTAGACTTAGTTATTTTTTTAGTACATGTTGTATCTTCCAAGGGCATCAAGGTGGATCCTAAGAAGATTAAGGCAATTCAGAACTGGCCTAGACCTACTTTAGCTACAGAGATTCGGAGCTTATTGGGTTTGGAAAGTTATTATCGCCAGTTCGTGTAGGGATTTTCATCTATCTCAGCCCAACTAACCAAGTTGACCTAGAAGGGTGCTCTTTTCACATGGTCCGACGAGTGTGTAGAGACCTTTTAGAAGCTCAAGATTTCCTTGACTATAGCCTAAATGTTGGTGTTGCCTAAAGGTTTAGGAACTTACATAGTGTATTATGATGCATCACATATTGGTCTTGGCACAATATTGATACAGGACGTTAGGGTGATTTCTTACAGGTCTCGTCTGTTGAAGGTTCATAAGAAGAATTACTCTGTGCATGATTTGGAGTTGGAAGCCATTGTTCAAGCAGTGAAGAACTGGAGGCACTATCTATACGACATTCCATGTGAGATCTATACAAACCATCAAAGTCTCCAGCACCTGTTCAAGTGGAAGGAACTTAATTTATGGTAGTAGAGATGGCTAGAGTTATTGAAAGACTATGATATAACCATATTATATCATCCGGGGAAGGCCAATATAGTGGCTGATGCTTTGAGTAGAAAGGCAGAGAGTATGGGCAGTTTGGCGTAATTACCGATAGTGGAGAGGATATTACACATGGATATCTAGGCTTTGGCAAATCGGTTCGTGAGATGGAATGTTTCAGAGACTAGTCGGGTTCTTTCTTGTGTTATGGCATAGTCATCATTGTTGGAGCGTATCAAACATCGCTAGTTTGATTATCCTCACTTGTTTGTATTGAAAGGCACGGTGCAACAGGGTGGTTCTAAGGAGGTTGTGATTGGAGATGGTGTTATGCAGCTTCAGGGTCGTATTTGTGTTCCAAATGTTGACGGGTTTAATTGATCCTCGAGGAGGCTCAAGTTCTTGCTGTTCCATTTATCAAGGTGTCACAAATATGTATTATGACTTGAAATAGAACTATTAGTGGCGGAAGATGAGGAAAGGTATTGTTGGTTATGTCTCTCAGTTTGAATTGTCAACAAGTGAAGTATGAGCATCAGAAATTGGGAGGTTTGACTCAGATATTGGAGATACTGGAGTGGAAGTGAGATTGCATCACTATGGATTTTGTGGTTGGCTTACCACGGACCTTGAGGAAATATGATGTTGTCTGGGTTATTGTGGACTGATTGTCTGACAATTCATTCCGGTGATGACATCCTATTCTTCAGAGTAGTTGGATTAGATTAATATCCGAGAGATTATCCGCCTGCATGGTGTGCCCATTTCTATCATATCTAACAGGGGTACGTAGTTCACTTTACATTTTTGGAGATCTGTGTAGCGTGAGTTGGGAACGCGGGTCGAGCTAAGTACTACATTTCATCCTCAAACGAACGGATAGTCCAAGCGCACTATTCAAATTTTATAAGACATGTTACAGGTATACTTCATGGATTTTAGGGGTTAGTGGGGCCAGTTTTTAACTCTAGCGGAGTTCGCCTACAATAATATCTCTCAGTAGAGCATCTAGATGGTGTCGTACGAGGCCTTATATGCGAGGCGATGTCATTCACCAGTTGGTTGGTTTGATCCTGGAGAGGCTAGATTGTTGGGAACTGATTTGGTTCGTCATGCTATGGCGAAGGTTAAGGTGATTCAGGAGCGACTTCGTACAACTCAGTCTAAGAAAAAGAGTTATGCGACCGGAAGGTTCGAGAGGTGGCTTACATGGAGGGTGAAAAGGTTTTTCTCCAAGTTTTGCCTATGAAGGGCTTGCTACGGTTTGTGAAGAAGTTAAAGTTGAGCCCGAGGTTTATTAGCCCATTTGAGGTTTTAGAGAGAGTTGGGCACGTTGCTTATAAGCTTGCATTGCCTAGCCTAGCGGGGGTACATCAAATATTTCACGTTTCCATGCTTCAAAAGTACCATGAGGATAGGTCACATGTTTCAGACTTCAAAACGATGCAGCTTGATGAGAATTTGACCTACGACGAAGAGCCGATGGCTATTCTAGACCAGCAGGTTCGAAAGTTGAGATATGAGAGTTTTCTCTCTGTGAAAGTGAATTTGAGAGGTTAGCTGATTAAGGAGGCTACGTGGGAGCCCAATTCCGAGTCCGATTTGCGAGTAGATACTCACACCTTTTTACTGGTCCATATACATTTTCTTGTCCATTCGAGGATGAACATTTCTTTTAGATGTGGAGAATATGATGACTCGATAGGTCATTTTGAGTACTAATTCCTTTTTTCGTGTTCCATGTACTATCATAGCTTTATTTGATAATTTATAACTTTCTTGCATGTACCGTGTCATTTTCCGGAAAAGTTGATGTGTAAATTTCTTAAGAAAATGTGATTTTTGTCTTAAAATGAGGCTAGACTTGAGTTCAACGTGTGTTGTGACCTTGCTAGCAAAAATTGAATTAGTGGAAGGTTTCAGTTGGTATGATGTGTAATCTACTTGTGATTCAGATCTGAGGATGGGATCTTCGTGTTTCCATGAGGTTTGTTATGTTTGGACCGGACTGCGTGCCGCGGTGAAGTAATATTAGGATGAGATCCTTATGATTTATTTATATACTTTGATTCTACCTCGTGGAATTAATTCGTAATATGCTACTGATTGGGAGTTGTGCCTGTCGGGCTTGTTTGATAGTTCTTTCTTGTGTTCCTCTGTAAATTCAGTCATATGCGTGTTGTGCTTATTGGGTTTTATCTTGTGAGGCGTGTGCCCAAGTGGTGTTGGGTGTGACTCTTTGATCTGTGTGAATAGTCATGAAATCTTCGTGTTTCTTGCTTCATTGTCGGTATTGTGGAGGTTTAGAACATGGTTCTAGATGATATGAGGTTAATTGCTGGTGTTGGATTTGAGTATGGACGGCTATTGTGATAAGAGATGTTGTTATGGACATATGTAAAGTGTGTTACAGTATGTTTGTACCTGGTGAGTATAGACATAGGTTATTGCAACTGGTTGAGGCTGATACGGCGTGTTGATGTAGGAATCGGGTCTTTTGGAAATGATCAGATGGTGAGAAATTTGGTTCTAAGGCTTATTGGTATTGGTGGAAGGAAAAATCTTTAGTTGAGTTGGTGTTGTCGGGCTTACATGGATCTAAGGTGACGTGGGGTCACCCGTGGGTGTATGTATGGTAAGTTCACTCAGTGATTGATGACTTCAAAATGATTCTTGGCATGTTCGAGGATCAACGTTTGTTTAAGAGGAGGACAATGTAACGACCCAACTGGTCATTTTGAGAATTAGCGCCCCATTCCATGGCTTAAGGTCTCGAGCAGCTTCGCATGATGTATTATGACTAGCGTGTGTGGTCGAGTTTGGATTTCAGATTATTCAGGATCTATTTGGAAGAAGGATTCTTGTTTTAAAAGCTTAAACGGTAAGAGTTGACCGGAGTTTGACTTTTGTGTAGACGACTCCAACATGACATTTTGATGATTCAAATAACTTTATTAGGTGATTTTGGACTTAGGCGTGTGTCCGGATTTGTATTTGGAGGGCCATAGGATAATTTGAAGGATTTTGGCAAAAAATGGAAAGTTGAAGTTTTGGAAGGTTAAGATGTTTGACTGGGAGTTTACTTTCTTAATATGGGGCTCACATTGCTATTCCTAGATTTGGATTAGCTCCGTTATTTCATTTGAGACTTGTATGCAAAATTTGACGTCATTACAGGTTGATTTGATATGTTTCAGCCCGAGTTGTAGAAGTTAAAAATTCATTAAGTTCAATTTAAGGTGTGATTCATAGTTTTGATGTTGTTTGATGTGATTTGAGGCCTCGAGCGGATCCACGTTGGGTTTTCGGACTTATTGGTATGTTCGGACGGGGTCCCGAGGGGCTCAGATGAGTTTCAGATAGGTTTGAGTTTTGTTGCACTCATTTTTTATGTTTCTATGTTGTTTCTTCAAGCATAAATGATACTAAATTAAGCGAATGGGCTCAAATTTATGTTTTTGTTGAAGCATTAGATCCGTATCATAATTACGGAGCCATAGCAAAAAGGATCACAAAATTTGGACATTGTATGAGGGAGTTATGCTCTCTTTAGTGTCGGAGAAGAGAGTTGGTGTTGGTGCTTCGCATATGCGAAGTTGGCGACCCCGCAGATGCGAAAAATGGTCCTCAAATGCAGAAATTACAGCTGGTAGACTGCAGGGGCGGAGTTTTGGTCGCAGAAGCGAAATTCCCTGTGTATTAAAAAAAACGGACTGCATTTATTTATTATTTTGAACATATCTTGAGTTCTAAAGCTCTAATTGAGATGATTTCTGCGGTGTTCTTCTCGTCTTTTCATCAGGGTCAGTATCTAACTATAATTTTTGTATTTAATATGATTACAAAAGTTCATTTTTGAATTAATCCATGTTTTGATTGGAGAATTGGGGGGTTTTATCAAAAACTTTTCTAAAGAGAATAATTGGATTTTGAACATCGATTCGGAGTTGGAATTGGATGAAATTAGTATGCTTGGACTCGTAATTGAATAGGTATTCAAATTTTATAAAATTTGTCGGGTTTCGAGGTGCAGTCCTGGGGTTGACTTTTGGGTTGGCTTTTTAGTTTTTGTTAAAGATTGAAGGTTTATTATCCGAAATCGTTTCCTATGAGTTTTATTTATGATTTGAAGTTATTTTTGCTAGATTTGAGCTGCCCAGAGGTTATTTCACTTTAGAAAGTCAGCTTAGAGTAACAGTCTAGCTTCTTTGAGGTAAGTATCTTGCCTAACTTTGTGTGAGAGAAACTACCCCTTAGGATTTGAGTCATTTGTGCGAATTATGTGATGTTAAGGCCGTGTACGTAACGAGTATGTACTCGATCTTATTTGTGAAAAAATGATCGTTTAGGGATCTTAGGTTCTTATGTTCATTAGATGTGAAGTTGTTTTAGCATATTAAATCCCCCTTTTACTAAATTTACCCTTACGTATCTTATTTGGAATTAATTGATTCATGTTTTACCCTTGTTGCAATTAAATGCTTATGTGCCTTAATTGAAGATGTTGCCTATTTTATTGCCATGCTATATTTTCCATAATTACTTATCCTCAGTTGAAGTTATTATTATTCTTTCTGTAATTGCTTATCCTTAATTGAAGTCATTCTGTAATTGCTTATCCGTTATTGAATTTATTAGTATTTTTTCCGTAATTTCTCAACCTTAACTGAAGTTTTGTTATCCCTTTCATTGTTGACTTATCCTTATTTAGAATCATTGATTCATGCTATCTCTTTCATCGTCGAGTTGTACTTATGTGAAAATCATTCTTGCATGCTATCTCTCCCCTTGTTGAGCTATTATTGTTGAAACCATTATTCTCTATTGTCTCTTTCATTATGAGCTCGTTCGTCCGTTTCTTTGTATTCTGAAGTTCTTGAGTTGATTTACTTGTTGTATTCTCGTGTTATAATTGTTGTTGCAGTTTTACCCAGTATTGTTGAGCCGAGGACTATGCGTGGTTGTGGTATTGAAACTGTTTGAGGAAATATTGTGACATATGGGCACATGTTTTGAAAGTCATTTTATTGTGTTGTTATATTTTGGCACACGTGGTATTATTGAGAGGATTGTCAGGGTGTTCTCATATGATTTGTCCGTGCTATTGTTACTATTGATATTTTCACATGCAATTTGACAAGGTGGGCTATTTAGGTGGTTTTGCGCATGTGGCGAGACAATGTTGGGCATTTAATTTATTATTATGCACGTGGCGAGACAAGGTGAGCTATGTCGGGGAACGATTTGTGATGACTTGTGATGGCCTGGGGGCGTTGTTATTGTTGTTATTTGTGTCGTGGCGTGCCTACCCTGTGTGAGTTATACCATGTACATTTCATGGTGATCGTTTCTTATATGCCATTCCTTATCTCTACTCTTACTTGTTGACTTGAATTATGGTAGAACACTTGCACAAGCATATACGTAAATTAATCACCCATATCGATTAAGAAGATGAATGTTGATGTTATTGACCATTTACATGTACTCACGTTTCCTTGCCTTATGTCTGAGAGTTATCCTGTTGGCACGTGAGTTGTCCGTGCAGTCGTTAGTCATTGTTAATGTTGGCACATGTACCTGTATTGTTTATCTCTATTCCGAAATAGTTGTATTTAGAGATTTTTCTAGCAAACTTAGTAGAGCTTATGACTTGTACTACCGGTTTTGAGATTATTGGCTTATATGAAAATTTCCATATCGAAATTCATAGTTGTTGGTTAAATGTTGCGATTAATTCAATAAGTTTTAGGCTTACCTAGTCTTGGAGACTAGGTTATGTCAGACATCCTACGGAGAAAAATTGGGCTCGTAAAAATCTTTATATCGTATGTTTATCTGTCTTCATTGGTTGATGAGTTATTTGGCTATTTAACTATCTCATGTCAGCTTGCACAACAAGTGGATGTTAGGAGCCATCACGACCTCGAGATTGGAATTTCGGGTCGTGACATATATATATTAATTATTTTTTTTCTTCCTTTATTTTTCAACTTTTTATCCTCTCTTTTTTATCAATAAATTTCAATTGTTTTAATATGGAGGTTTAACTTAGAACTTTCCTTTTATGTTGTATAATTGATGTTCGAATTGTAATTATCAATTAATAAATTTTGAAGGTGTTTGATTCTCCATCATTGTCAGTCATTAAAAAGCTTCAAAGCTTTGAATTCGAATTTGAATTTTCAAAAATATTATTTGTTTGGATTGTGTGGCGTTGCAAACAATTGAGAATATTTTTAGAGTTTATATCTCAATTTTGAGGGTGTTTGGTGAGGATTAGACTTGATTTTGGCTGAATTTCAGATTGAAATGCATAACATACAGTATACTTACGAAATTATATTAAAGTTGTATGTAAATTGTATATAAGTTGTATTTTGTTGTAATTATATTTTTTTTAGTTGAATATTGTCTGAAAGTTGAAAAATAGTTGTATAATATTTGAATTGTTGTATGAAATTTGTATTTAAGTTATAAATACTATTTTTTACATAAAATCGTTGATATGTATCAAAATTATAATAAAAGAGAAAGTTTTGATTGGAATTTTAGAGAGGAAGAAGAACATACCACATACAAAATATGTACTAAAGACATACTATATAAAATTTGTATGAAAATTATTTTTAAATTGTATAAATAAATTGTATACTATTTAATTAATTGTATAAATTTATTTTTAGTTTACTTTTCCTCACGAAATTTATATAGTAGTACATATGTAAAATATATATGTACTACTATATATTATAGTAGTAAGGAAAATCATGAACAATATTATAGGATGGTGCTTCAAATTCAAAGGAAGAAGAAGTTATATTACTAGTAATCAATAGGTTTTACTTATTTTAATGTTCTTAGTAACAGTAAAACTATTAAAGTTCACCAGTTAAGCTGAAGTTCGCCAGTTATAAAGACAAAACTTCAGCATACGGGGCTGAAGTTCCCTAATTACAAAGACAAAACTTCAGCTCAAGAGCTGAAGTTTCCCAGTTACAAACTTCAGCTCTAGAGCTGAAGTTCCCAAGTTATAAAGACAACAACTTCAGCCCCGTATGCTGAAGTTGTTGTCTTTATAACTTGAGAACTTCAGCCCCGTATGCTGAAGTTCCCCAGTTACAAAAGACAAAACTTCAGCTCTATAGCTGAAGTTCCCTAGTGTAACTGGGGGAACTTCAGCCCCGTATGCTGAAGTTTTTGTCTTTGTAAATGGAAAACTTCAGCATCTTATGCTGAAGTTGTTGTCTTTATAACTTGGGAACTTCAGCCCCATATGCTGAAGTTCCCCATTTACAAAAGATAAAACTTCAGCTCTAGAGCTGGAGTTGAAGTTCCCCAGTGTAACTGAGGGAACTTCAGCCCGTATGCTGAAGTTTTTATCTTTTTTACTGGGAAAGTTCATCATGAAGTTCCCCATTTACAAAGACAAAAACTTCAGCCCCGTATGCTGAAGTTTTTGCTTTTATAACTGGGGAACTTCATCCCCATTTACAAAGACAAAAACTTCAGCTCTAGAGCTGAAGTTCCCCCAGTGCCCCGCATGCTGAAGTTTCCCATTTACTAGAGCTGAAGTTCGCAAGCTACTTCAGGCCCGTCTACTAGAATGCTGAAGTTTTGCGTGATTGCCTTTGCTACTTCAGCCCTGCATGCTGAAGTTATGCGCAAAAGCAGGTACGAATGCAATTTTTTTTACAAAGCGGGTATAAGTTAAAACGTGACACAAAAAGTGGATACGGATGCAAAAGCCCCGATATAGTCAAGGAAAAGAATGCATCACTCTTGATTGCTGTTGCTTTTGGACAAGCTAGCACTATGTTTACCAAAGTGATACATTCTTCAATTTGAAGGTATTAATATTAATATCAAATATAATATTGACTGGTAACTCTTATATCTCGACTACATGGTAAAATATGAAGTGTGGCTTCACCACCCACAGATTTTGGCACTCAATCAAGGGAGTTTAGGGTGGAGAGAGGCGGCATATAATAGGAAAAGAGGAGAGGAGAGATAAGAGGAAAAAATATGTAAATAAATTCCTTAATTTAAGTGACTAACAATAGATTGTATATAAATTGTAAGTAAATCTTATACAGGACGGGCAATATATAAGAACGAAAAATCCCTTGTTGGATTGCAGCCCAAGTCTTGTCCAAATCCATATTCGAGAAGCCGAATCAAACAGCCCAAATTTAGCCCACCCACTTAATATCAACAAATCATTACTTGTTCAACACTAGAACTAGGGCCTTATGCATAATAGCGGGCTCACAGTTGAAGCAAAGAATTGGAAACTTACACAATAAATCTCAACTTATCAATCTCTAGCCATTAGTCATAAACTTATCAAAACTAGCCAACAAAAATTGAAAAATCAAATAAATAGGATTCTTTCTCTCAAAGAACCACATGCAAAAATTACCTTTCATATTTTTAAGCGTGATTAGCAACATTAGATGCAAGACGGAGAGGAAATTTCATGGATGAGGTATCAAATAAGGTGATGAAATACAAAAAAAAATACAATATTCCAAAAGTTTAAGCAAAAAAGGAATTTTTTCAATGGGTATAGTTGAAATTCATCGAAAATATGTAGATAAGTGAATATACAAAATTTGAGGAAGATTGGAGGTGATTTGGACTGGTTTTGTATCAAAATTCGTAATTAAATCGAGTTCAAAAATTCTTCTGCGACACATGTATCAAACATGTATCACGCATGTATCTCACACACAGGTATACATGGATATACATGTGATACACAATTGATACAAATATGATACATATGTGATACAAAAATGATACACGGTGTGATACACATCATTTTTTTTCATGTTCAGTTTTGTACTTCGAATTTTCAATTCAAAACACCTCAAAACTTCACCAAATCATCCCAAAATTGAGATTCAAGCTCCTTAAATTGTACCCAATCTATTCTAATAACACTCACTCAAAACAAAGCAAAAATTTGACTTTTTTCTACAAATAGCTAATTGACTAATATTAGTAATATTTGGCTAATATAATTAATGTTTTATGAATCAGCCAATTTTTATAATGAGCTACTTATAAATAGACATAGCTGGTAGTTTCCCAAAAAAATATTATTCATTCGCAACTGTGGGTTGGTCAATATGAACTCATATCCAATATAGGCTACATATGATGTAAAAATAGTACGGGCTAGCCATGTTTCGGACTGGTCATTCAAAAATAGTCAGCACTTGCAAAGTCATTAAAAAATAGCCACTATTTTGCTGCAACACGAAAAGTTCAAGCAAAATATACTGGAGATCGGTGCACATGTGTATGAACTTCCAACATATTATGCAACTCCAACACGCGAAAAGTTCCACCATAATATATTGGAGATTGGAGCACCTATGTATGAACTTCCAGCATATTATGGCGGACCAGTATATTATACCGGAACTCCAGTATATTATGTTGGAAGTCCAGTATATTATGCTGGAATATTTTCCAGATTTTGAACATTATTTTCGTTCAGATTTATCTTTACATGAAAAGTAGCTAAATTTTAATTACTTTTGAAACTGTGGCTATTTTTAAATAACCACTTGTAAATTTGACTATTTTTTAATTTCTCTCGTACTATGTGGATAACCTTCATTCCAAGATCAACAACTTCAAAATTGAGAAGAATAACAAAAAGTTGAAGAACAATAATAAATAAAGAAGAATTAACCCAAATAGCCTGTCGTCCAATAATTTAAATTAAAAATAATCGGTGAAAGGATAATATATACATAATTTATGTATTGTATGTGTATAATTAATATACAATCTATGTATTTAATTAGAAAAAGTAAATAATTAATATGACCGGCTATTTGTATAAAGATTCCAACAATAAAACACTAAGTCTTTTTAGTTTAAACAGTTCACTTTGATACACTTTTAGCGGTGAAAACCAACCAAAAAATGTCAATACCCACCCCTGTAAATGTTCCAATCAAGAGAAGAGCTCAACACACCTGTAGGCACGTAAGTTAATATTACTTTAGACCAAAAAAAAAATAAAAAAAACAATATACCGCTGACTAGTCCTTATACAAGGCTCTATAGTATGATAATGGTGGTAGAAGTTCCAAATTAACATCTGCATGGCAAAGTGAGGGTACTGATTAATTTTATACAGACTATCAATCAACTGCTACCTTTCTCCATTTGTTAATTAGAGCCGAAAATTAATGAGAGCTAACGTAGAACATGAAGCTTACTTGGGTAAAGTTTGATATGAAAAATTTATATAAAATCAATTCCAACTAGTTGGAAACTAAAACATTGTTTTTAAAGCGAGAACACTGTCGGATCAAAATTGATTTTAATGATGCAAGATAACGAAATACATTTTATGTGCATAAACATTTCTTAATCAATGGAAAAGTGGCATAGAAGAATCAAGACGAAAAAGAAAAGAGTAGCGAAAAATTTAAGACAAAATCAATCAAGGATTTGGCATGAGATCAAGGAGGATATTATAGGAAGGACCTCATTCAAATGAAATCAAGAGCACAAAATTATGCACTGAAGATTCCACCATGTAAAGACATCAATCAATGCAGAGATCAAGGGATTTGATTTGATATTTCTAATAACGCGAATATCCACTTAACAAAAGAAAATGTAAATCAAGACCACAAGTCAAGACAAATTGTCACAACCCAAAACTCAGCCAGTCGTGATGATGCCTAACGTGGTATTAGGCCAGCCGACACTTCAAAATACTTCCACATTTTTAAATGAAAAAGAAGAATAACACAAGTTTTAATCAACAAAACTCTAAAAATGGATAGAAAGTCAAAACCAATACAGAAATTCCCAACATCGGGGTGTCAATGAGTACATGAGCGTCTAAACATCACAAATCTGGGAGTAGTGTCTATAATAGTCTGAAACTAGATACATAAAGCGGAAAGATAGGGAAGGAGAGACAATGTATGCGAAAACGCCGGGCAGCTGCCTTGAAATCTCCACACGATCAACTGTACAAATGAATCAACACCCACCATTTTCGGAAACACCTGGATCTGCACACGAATTGTAGGGTGTAGCGTGAGTACAACCAACTCAGTAAGTCACAAGATTAAATAAAGGACTAAAAGTAGTGACGAGCTTCACAGTTATAGTTCAATTACAAAAATTTCAGTATATGAAGGTAGGCATGCTTTCAAGTTCAACAATTTAGGCCACAACAGTTAATCCATGTTAAGTTCATGTGAAACAGAATATAATATCTCTTAGAAATTACAAGACGGTGATATATGATAGCTGAAGTGCAATAAAAATGAAGGTCAAATGCATCCTCTCAGAGAAACAGTCACTCAGTTCTCCCATTCACTCCAACCTCACCATCACTCAATCCTTACAACTAATCATTCCTCTCAATCACTCAGCACCCGACACTCGGCACTTGCACTCAGAACTCAGTAGGTACCTGCACTCACTGGGGGTGTGTACAGACTCTAGAGTGGTTCCTTCAGCCCAAGCGCTATAACAAGCCAATCATGGATTAAATCGACGAAACATGTTGCGGCTTGCATCCCGATCCCATAAATATCCTCACAATCAGACCCTCGACCTCACTATATCATCAACCTCTCCAGTCTCTCGGGCTCTCAGAAACCATGTAAATAAGCCCAAATAGAAGTTATATATGTATCAACAAGGAACAATATAGAATGAGATATGATATGCAAATAAAATTGTGACTGAGTACAAAACATCAATTTAGTAGATAATTCAACATGTACGCGACCTTTGTGGGTCCCTACAGTGTCAACACATGTCCTAAACACGATTCCTAACATGATTTACAGTTTAATTTCTCTAATACGTGGAGAATGTACGGATATCAACAGATTATTCAACTACACAGTTCTAAGGAAATGACCAAGTCACAATTCCTATGGTGCACGCCCACACGCCCGTCCTAGCATGTGTGTCACCTCAAAACCAAACACATGTCACATAGTACGGGGTTTCATACCCTCAAAATCAAATTTAGAATTATTTATTAACTTATTCCGAGAAAATCTCTAATCCAACACACCCTTGCCTCGCGAAACGGCCTCCGAATGCCTCGAATCTAGCCATAAACAATTCGATATAATCAACATAGTCTAAAGGAATCAGTTCCAGAAGAAAAATACTAAGTTATTAATCAAAAGTCAAAAATCGACTCAAACGCCGGCCCCCAGGCCCACGTCTCGAAATACTCTAAAAGTCACAAAACTCGAAAACCCATTCAATCATGA
This sequence comes from Nicotiana knightiana, assembly GCA_005239525.1. Taxonomy (NCBI): domain Eukaryota; kingdom Viridiplantae; phylum Streptophyta; class Magnoliopsida; order Solanales; family Solanaceae; genus Nicotiana; species Nicotiana knightiana. Next base: position 42,543 of record MDKJ01250236.1, read on the forward strand.
GTCCAACCATACCAAATTTAACAAAATCCGACACCAAATCGTCACCCAAATCTCCAAATTCAACTCTCCAAATCCCTAGCCTCAAACTCCCAATTTACACCTTAAATACACACCAACTAGGTGGGAAATTCAATGGGGAAAACAAGATTATTGATCAAAAATGAGCACAAGGGACTTACCTTAAGAAACCCCTCGAAAATCCTCTCAAGAATCGCCCAAACCCGAGCTTGAAATGTTTAAAATGAAGCAAAATCGCGAACCCTCATTTTAAATAATCTGCCCAACATTCTCCACTTTATCCGCTTCTATACCACTGCTTTTGCAGTCCATCATCTACATCTGAGGAGGCCACTAAGCCGCCTCTTTTATGGTCAAACCCCCCGCTTCTGCAGGCGCGCATCTGCACAAATAATCTGCTTCTGAGGACCAGACTCACCACTCATTTTTCCGCTTCTATAACCCTCTAAGCGCAGGTGCGAGTCCGCACTTTCCGAATACCTTCCGCATCTACGCTCCACAGTCCCCAGTCAAATCCTCCGCTTCTGTGCTTCTTAGCTCGCTTCTGCGAGCTCGCACCTACGACCAATGTTTCGTAGGTGTGATTGCACCGGAAGGCTTCAGCCATAGTAGTCTCTCCAACTCAAACTTTGATCCAAAAACCATCCGAAATCAACTCGAGGCCCCTGAGACCTCAATCAAACATACCAAAAAAATCCTAAAACACGATACGAACCTAGTCGAGCCCTCAAATCATATCAAAAATACGAATCGCACCCCAATTCAAGCCTATTGAAACTAAGAAAATTCCAACTTATACAAACGATGCCGAAACCTATCAAATCACATCTGATTGAGTTATGCAAACAAGTCACAAATGACACCGCAGAACTACTCCAACTCCCGGAACTTCAGTCTGAGCCCGTTAACAACAAAGTTCACTCTCGATCAAACTTCTAAATTTCCAACTTTCGCCATTTAGAGCCTAATTCAACTACAAACCTCCAAAACACAATAGCGACACGCTCCTAAATCCAAAATCACCCAACGAAGCTAAGAGAACCGTCATAACTCCATTCCGACGTTATTTACTCATAAGTCAACATCCGGTCAACCTTTTCAACTTAAGCTTCCAACTTTGAGACCAAGTGTCTCAATTCATTCCAAAGTCTCTTTGGGCCCAAAATGACCGGCCGAGTCGTTACACAAATCAATAGAAGAAATATTCTATACTTGGAAAGAATCAATCTACGATTCATTTATGAGATCAACTCCCTTGGGTTTGCAATCTCTCACGATTCACAAGACATGAAGGCCTAACGAAGTATAAATACCCACTACACCGACTTTGAGGAGACATACTTTGAATAGACCACTATCACTCTTTTTGTTCTACTCCAAATAAGCATTGTAGTTCACTTTAGATCTATTGTGTTTAAGAAAATTGAAAGAAGAAATGAGAAATCCTAAAGAGCAAAGTTGTAGAATTGGTCTAGAATAGATCTCTACAATACTCGAGTTGAGTTATGTGTTTAGAGAGAGAAGAAGAGAAGATATTATTGATGGAAATCAATTCACAAAACAATTACAATACTCTTCCCTGACTTATATCTACTTTGGGGAAAACAGAAAAAGGGACAGAAATTTAGTTATAACTAACTCGGGGAACATGTGCCTCTCACATGTGTCAGCTACTTCCTAACTAAATTGACAGCTGGAAATTACAACTAATACTGGAATTAACAACTAAAAAAATCAATTCAATTATTACGCATTTTATTCTGGATCATATCAACACTCTTCTTCAAACAAGCCTTGTCCTCAAGGATTAAAGGATGGAAACTTGGGCTGGAATTCCTGCCAATCTTCTAATGTACTGTCTTCAGGTGCTGCATTCAACCACTTTACTAGAATCTGGGTTGTAGCTTTACTGTCCAAAATCGCTTCTGGTTTGAGTAACACATGACCATGCTCAACATGAACAATATGAAAATTGGTGAAACTGAATGAGGACCAAACTTCTTCTTAAGTTGAGATATGTGAAAAGTGGGGTGTATTTTTGAGTGAACAGGTAGGGCCAATGTATAAGCTACCGATCCCACCTTTTGAATGGTTTGGAAAGGGCCATAGAACTTGGCTGAAAGCTTCTGAAAGGAATGACTTTTCAAGGATAGCTGTCTATAAGGTTGTACTTTAACATAAACCCAATCTCCAACCTCATATTTCCTATAAGTTCTACCTTTGTCTGCTTGGGACTTCATTCTATTCTGGGCTCTCAACAAGAACTTGACTATCCTCAATGTGGCCTCCCTTGCCTGTAAGCTTCTGTCTACCACTTCCAATTGAGAGTCAAGTGGCATGTAGGGTAATAGAGGCGTGGTTTCTAGCCATAAACAACCTCATAAAGTGTCATCTTGATAGTTGAGTGATAGGCAGTGTTGTACCACCACTCTGCCAAGGGTAATCACTGGGGCCATTCTTGAGTTCTGTTACATATCATGCACCTCAGATAACACTCCAAACATTGATTTACCACATCAATTTGTCCATCCATTTGAGGTTGGTAAGTAGTAGAAGTAAGCAAAGATACCTTCTACAATTTAAACAACTCCTTCCAAAATTTTCTAGTGAAGACCACATCCCTGTCAGACACCACCGATTTGGGCATACCATGGAGTTTAAAAACATTATCCATGAATACATGTGCCATCTCTAATGCGGTGTAAGGGTGTTTTAAAGCCATGAAATGAGCAGCTTTACTCAGTCTGTCAAATACTAAAAAAATAACCTCCTTGCCTTTGGCTTTTGGTAACCCATGAAATCCATGGAAAGATCTTGCCATACCTTGTCAGGACTAGGTAATGGTTGCAGCAAACCTGGATATGCTACATTCTCATTTTTACATCTCTGGCGGGTGTCACGCTCTCTTACAAAGGTGTAGATTGTTTGCTCATTTCTTCCAATAAAAATCTTGCTTGAGCCTGCTCAAAGTAGCAGAAATGCCAGAATGTCCTCCTATTGAGCTTTTGTGGTAATAAGCTACCAGCTTCCTTCTCAGTCCCTCATTGTGGCCTACTATAATTCTTCCATTTCTACTCAAAATGCCAGCCGGGTATTTGTAGTTTGGTTTTGGTTGGTGCAGAATTTTGCAACTTCTAGATAAGCACCTGGAGAAGGATCTTGTAGACAAGATTGTTTTACCTCCTCTAACAAGTCCACCTGAACTCCAGAGATGCTGCAAAGTTGAGCTGGTTCCTCTCTTCTTGACAAGGAATCTGTAACAATGTTGTCCTTCCCTTTCTTGTAGGAAATAGTATAGTCATAGCCAAGTAGTTTGAATAACCACTTTTGTTGGCTAGGTGTTGTAATCCTCTGCTCCAACAAGTACTTGGGGATATAATGGCCAGTCTTGATAATGAAGTGCATGACCAACAAGTATGGCCTCTACTTCTGCACTGCACTCACCAATGCCAAAAACTCTCTCTCATATAATGATAAGGCCTTGTTTTTCCAGATAGTCCTTTGCTAAAGAAGGCTATTGGTCTTCTTTCCTGAGTAAATACTGCACCAATACCATCTCCTGAAGTATCAGTCTCCACAATGAATTCCTTTTAGAAATCTAGTAATGCCAAGACAGGAGCTGAAGTCATCAATTTCTTTAATTCTTCAAATGCTTGAGTTGCAGCCTCATTCCATGCAAAGTTCACCTTATTTAAGAGATCAGTTAAGGGTCTAGAAATGGCCCCATATCCCTAAATGAAACATCTTTAATAACCAGTGAGGCGTAGGAATCCCCTGAGTGATTTGATAGAAGAAGGTTGAGGTCAGCTGAGTACTGATGATATCTCCTGGCCATCCATTAAAACTCCTTGTTCAAAAATTACATGTCCAAGATAATCCACATGAGTTTCACCAAAAGAACATTTTCTTTGTTTAACAAATAGTGTATTAATTCTCAAAACCTCAAAGGTTTTCTCCAAGTGTATTAAGTGATCACCCCAAGAAGAGCTGTACACTAGTATATCGTCAAATAAAACCAAAATAAACTTCCTCAAATAAGGAAGGAAGATCTGGTTCATCAAGCTCTGAAAAGTAAAGGGAGCACTTGTTAAGCCAAAAGGCATTACCAAAAATTCAAAATGACCATGGTGGGTTCGAAAAGAAGTTTTGGAATGTCAGGTTCCCATGTCCTAATTTGAAGGTAGCCTGACCTGAAGTCCAGCTTAGAAAAGAACTTGGCACCATATAATTCATCTGACAATTCTTCAATGACTGGTATGGGGAGTTAGTCTTTGACTGTGTGACTGTTAAGCTTCCTATAATCAACACATATTCTCTAGCTCCTATCCTTTTTTTCATCATAAATATAGGTGAGAGTAAGGGCTTGTACTGTTCCTTATTACTCCAGCAGTATTCAACTCTTCAATCATCTTCTCTATCTTCTCTTTCTGTATAGTAGGATACCTGTAAGTTCTAATATTGATAGGGGAGGTTCTTTCCTTCAATAAAATCATATGATCATGTTGTCTAGGGGGTGGAAGGTCCTTAGGAACCTCAAATAAGTCACTATACTTCTGCAATACCTTCTGCAAACCTGACTTGTCCTCCACTATTTCTATCTGAGCTTGCAATTTCCAGAAACTAGCCCCAGGTTCAGGTCTTGTAGCAAACAATCCTACGGTCATCATAGAAAATTCAACAGGTTTAGCTAAGAGTTTATCCATCTTCCCTTGCTCTACCAACTTCATAGCAGGAGATTTTATACCCCTCCATTTTGTCCCCTCTATATGTAAACTCCATTTTTAACTACCTAAACTTCCATGGGATGTCTCCCAGTGTGATCAACCATTGCACCCCTAGAACCATATTGCAGCCACCCAAAGGTAAGGTCAACATGTCAGACATAAACATAGCTCTTTGCATTTTCAAAAGGAAACCTTTACATATGAAGTTGATGTGCATTCTGTTGCCATCAACTACTAACACAGCAAAAGGAAAAGGATGGATCCTAGTTAAGTAACATCCCAACCTCTTTGCAATGTTGAGGTCCATAAAGTTATGAGTACTACCTGTGTCTATCAAGATCTTGACAGCCTTCCCCTTCACTGAACCTGTAACCCTTATGGTTCTAAACATTGTTCTAAAATCTTGAGCACTGGTCATTGCATGGACTAAAACATGAGGTAAGATGTCTCCTTTACTGTCAACCTCAAATTCTAACCCTTTCATACACGAGAATTCAGAGGGATCAAGCATTACATCTCTCTCATCATCCCATTTCCTACCCCTTCTGCATCTTCCACCTCAATAAAAAATAACTGCCTCCTTTTTGAACACACATGCCAGGGATGTATTTTTCATCAAAATAAAAAACATAACCATTTATCCCTCTTATCCTCCATTTCATTGGTACTCAGAATCTTTGGATTTTTGTAAATTGGTTTAGCAGCTCCAGCATAAAAGCTCTAGGTTTTTTGGATGGATAGGTTTGGCTTAGAAAAAAGGCTGATTGTTGTAATAACTGGAGTTAATAGGAAGATATCCCTGGGATGGTCTATGATTAGAAAGAATAGGGGTACTTTTGTAGGCTTCTTTCTGGATTATTGGTGTTTGTTATTAGATTTTGGCTAGATTGATTGCTTTCTGTAAGGATCAAGGGGCAAACTTCTTTACAGGCAACCTTATTTCAGGTTTAAGACCTCTCAAGAAACAACTAACAACATACTCCTCATTTAATTCTACTCTAGTTAACAATTCATCAAACAAATCAACATAATCTTGTATGGAGTTTATCTTCTTGAGATCATTCAAATTCCCTACTCGATCATCAAATAAATCTGAACCAAACCTTGCATACAAACATCTCACTTTTTCTCCCCAGCTAGGAACCTCCCTCGCCAGTCTAGTCTTCATAAAGACTAGATGCCATTGAAGAGCCTTGCCTCCCAGTCTACACGAAGCCAATTTCACCTTAGATGTTTCTGGAGTTTCGTCTATTTCAAAGAACTTCTCACACTGATACAACCAATCGTGTAAACCAGTGCCATCAAATTTTGAAAATTTTAGTTGATTCCTCCTAGTCCTCTTGCAGCTGAAGTTGTAGTCTCGTCCTCCGTTCTGGGATTCATTTGTGATTGCTCATTCTCCACATTAATCAAGAGGATTCTCTTAAACTCCTCCACAGATTGTGCAAGCTTCTCGTCCATGTTCCTCCGCAATTCTTCCATTGTTCCAGTGATACCTTCAAAAGACCCTCGATGTCACGACCCGAATTTCCCACCTTCGGGACCGTGATGACGCCTAGCGTTGAACCCGCTAGGCAAGCCAACGTAAATATTCAATTTATCTTGTTCCTTTATTATTACCAAATAGCATGCGAAAATACAACACTAACATAGATAGAAGTACAAAATGGAGCAAGGTATATAAACTCAATGCATGCCTGTACGAAATTTCACAAAAAACAAATCCCATAACTTTGGAGTTACAAACTCACGAACTGTCTGTGAATAATACACATAACGGTCTGAATGGAATAAGTACATCTGTTTCTGAAGTAACTAGAACATAATACAAGAACAAAAGTAAGAAGGGACACCAAGGCCTGCGGACGCTTGCAGGACTACCTCGAGGTCTCACTGGACTGGGGGCAGCAACCTCGATCTATGGTCTGTAGGGTCCTACACCGGGATCTGCACAAAAGTGCAGAGTGTAGCATCAGTACAACCGACCCCATGTACTGAGAAAGTGCCGAGCCTAACCTCGGCGAAGTAGTAACGAGGCTAGGACACAACAACCAAAGTCAACCGGTGCAGTTTAATAGTATACGGATAAAAAAAATAATACAACGAGAAATAAACAATTAAGCATAAGGGAAAAAGGGGAACATGCTGAGGGGAGGAGATATCAAATAATGAAAGTAACGAGGAAAGGCACAATTTAGATATCAATTTAAGCAACATAATAGTAATGCAAAAACAAGTGCACCGCATCACCCTTCGTACTTTTACTCCCGCCCTCACCATCAGAATCAATATATTCGGCACGACATCACCCTTCGTGATTTTACCTCACAATATCATGGCACGACATTATCCTTCGTGCATTATCTCTCATATCATGGCACGGAATCACCCTTCGTGCTTTTACAATCACAATATCGACAGGACATCACCCTTCGTGCGTTATCATTCACTCAAAATCTCACGCACGGCATCACCCTTCGTGCTTTTACACTCTTCCTCACCCAAACACATCAAATAATGGCAATCCAAAAAAGAACATTAATGGAATAAACATAAATAAACCATAACATCGCGGCAAGGGAGTCAACAATGGAATTAGTACCATCCCAGCAAGGGAAAACAGCTATATCCAATCTCAATTGATGCATAACTTCACATAAAAATCTTCGACTGAAACTAATTCTCAACACTTTTCAATATCAAGGAATTTCCACCAACATGGATAACAGTAAAGTGAAACTCAAGTATTACTTAAAGAAAAACCACATAGATCACAATATTAGACTCACGAGCATGCTTGACACCAACGTATAGGTACACATCACCTCACATATACATTGAACACGATACTTACACATAGCAAATAGGACACAACACCTATTCCCTCAAGCTAAGGTTAAGCCAATCACTTACCTCAAATTCCATGACCAAACTCAAGCCTCGATTACCGCTTTCCCTTTTGAATTTGACTCCAATTCACTTGTATCTAGACATATTCAACTCAATAATATCAATAAATTCCAAACAATTCCATCCCAATGCTTAATTATAGGTTTTACATCATTCTTCCCAAAAAGTCAAAAATTGACCCTGGGCCCGCTTGGTTAAAAATACGAGGTTCGGACCAAAACCCGATCACCCATTCACCCACAAGCCCGAATATGTAATTAGTTTCGAAATCCAACCTCAAAACGAGGTCTAAATTTGAATTATTGAAAAATCCCTAACTCTACCCAGATCCCCAATTTTCTACCATTGAAACCCTAGAATTCTTGGTAAAAGTTGATGAAAATCATTAGGAAATTGAAAGAAACTAGTTAAGGGTCACGTACCTATGATTTGGGAAGAAACTCTCTTGAGAAAATCGCCCTTGGTCTCATATTTTGGTGAAGAAATGAAAATGAAATCGGGTGAAGCATCTAACTTAAACACACTGCTCGACCCTCGCACCTGCGGTGCCTGGGTCGCACATGCGCTTGCGCAGGTGCGGAAAAATCCATCGCACCTGCGGAAATGGGCAAGGCCATTGGGTGCTGCACCTGCGGAGGTGAATCTGCATCTGTGGAACCTCTTCTGCGGAGATTTTGTCGCATCTGCGAAATTGGGCTGACTGGGGCTGGACCGCACCTGCGGCTGGGGATCCGCACCTACGGTCTCGCACCTGCGGCCCAAGGCTCGCAGGTGCGAGCACACTAGAACTGGTGCACCATCAGTGATTCTTCAACTCTAAACACCCTGGAACCTACCCGAAATTCACCCGAGCCCTCGGGGCTCCAAACCAAACATGTACACAGCCTCAAATGACCTCCGTTTCTTACCAAATTTTACAGACACAACTCAAACATCATATTGAACCTGTACCGGGCTCCGGAACCAAAATACCGATACCATAAATTTCAAATATAACCAAATTTCCAAAAACTCTTATATTTTCAGTAAAATAATTTCTTTCAAAAATTTATTTCTCGGGCTTGGGACCTCAGAATTCGATTCCGCGCATACGCCCAAGACCTCAGAATCACGGGTCCGGGTCCGTTTACCCAAAATGTCGATCGAAGTCAACTTAAATTCAATATTAAGGCCAATTTAGAATTTTTCACATAGAAGCTTCCGGATATACACTCGGGCTAGCACGCAAAACGAGGTAAGATAAAAGGAGGTTTTCAAGGCCTCGGAACACCATTTTGACTTATAAAAAAAGGGATGACCTTTTGGGTCATCACATTCTCCACCTCTAAAATAACCGTTCGTCCTCGAACGGACATAGAAAAGTACCTGAATCGGGGAAAAGATAGGGATAACAGCTCCGCATATCGAACTCGGACTCCCGGGTAGCTGCCTCGGCAGGCTGACCTCTCCACTGGACACGAACTGAAGTATAACTCTTCGATCTCAACTGACGAACCTGCCGGTCTAATATCGCTACCGACTCCTCCTCATAGGTCAAATCCTTGTCCAACTGGACACTGCTGAAATCTAACACATGGGCTGGATCTCCGTGGTACTTCCGAACTATAGACACATGAAACACCGGATGCACAACTGATAAATTAGGTGGCAACACAAGTATGTAGGCCACCTCTCCCACTCTGCCAAGAATCTCAAATGGACCATTGAATCTAGGGCTTACCTTACCCTTCTTCCCGAATCTCATCACGCCCTTCATGGGCGATACCCGTAGCAATACCCGCTCCCCAACCATGAATGTCAAATCACGAACTCTGCGGTCGGCATAACTCTTCTACCTGGACTGAGCTGTACGAAGTCTATCCTAAATGATCTTAACCTTATCCAAGGCATCCTGCACTAACTCCGTATCCAACAATCGAGCCTCTCCCGGCTCAAACCACCCAACCAACGACCGACACCACCTACCATATAATTCCTCATAAGGAGCCATCTAAATGCTCGACTGATAGTTATTGTTGTAGGCAAACTCAGCTAATGGCAAGAACTGATCCCAAGAGCCTCCAAAGTCAATGACACAGGCTCATAGCAGAGCCTCCAAAATCTGAATAGTACGCTCAAACTGTCCGTCCGTCTGAGGATGAAATGATGTGCTCAACTCAACCCTCATGCCCAACTCACGTTGAAATGCCCTCCAGAAATGCGAGATAAACTGCGTACCTCGGTCAGAAATAATAGACACGGTCACACCATGAAGGCGAACAATCTCCCTAATGTAGATCTCTGCCAATCTCTCCAAAGAATAGGAAACTGCCACAGGAATGAAATGCGATGACTTGGTCAGCCTATCCACAATGACCCATACTGCATCGAACTTCCTCTGAGTCCGTGGGATTCCAACAATGAAATCCATGGTGATACGCTCCCACTTCCACTCAGGAATCTCAATCTGCTGCATCAATCCGCCAAGTCTCTGATGCTCATACTTTACCTGCTGACAATTCAAGCACCAAGCTACATATGCCACAGTATCCTTCTTTATCCTCATCCACCAATAATGCTGCCGCAAATCCCGGTACATCTTTACGGCGCCCGGATGGATAGAATACCGGGAACTATGGGCCTCCTCTAATATCAACTCATGAAGTCCATCCACATTGGGTACACCAATACGACCCTACATGCGTAAAACTCCATCATCACCAACTGTAACCTGCTTAGCATCACCGTGCCGAACCGTATCCCTAAGGACACACAAATGAGGGTCATAATACTTCCGGTCTCGAATACGATCAAATAATGAGGAACGAGCAACTATATAAGCTAGAACACAACCGACCTTAGAAATATCCAATCTCATGAACCAATTGGCTAAAGACTGAACATCCAAAGCAAGCGGTCTCTCTCCGACCGGAATATAAGCAAGACTGCCCATGCTGGCTGACTTCCTACTCAAAGCATCGACCATCACATTATCCTTCCCCGGATGATATAAGATGGTGATGTCATAGTGTTTCAACAACTCCAACCATCTCCCCTGCCTCAAATTCAACTCCTTCTTCTTGAACAAATATTGCAAACTCTTGCGATCCGTGAACACCTCACATGACACGCCATACAGATAATGCCTCCAAATCTTCAGCGCGTGACCAATGGCTGCTAGCTCCAAATCATGAACTGGATAATTCTTCTCGTGGATCTTCAACTGACGTGAAGCATATGCAATAACCTTGCCTTCCTGCATCAACACTGCACCAAGTCCAACCCGAGATGCATCACAATACACCGTATATGGCCCTGACCTGTGGGCAAAACCAACACCGGTGCCGTGGTCAAGGCTACCTTGAGCTTCTGAAAGATCGCCTCACACTCATCTGACCACCTAAACTGAGCACCTTTCTGAGTCAACCTGGTCATCGGGGCTGCAATAGATGCAAAGACTTCAACAAACTAACGATAGTAACCTACTAAGCCCAAGAAGCTCTGAATCTCTATAGCTGACGTGGGTCTAGACCAATCCTTGACTGCTGAAATCTTCTTGGGATCAACCTGGATACCCTCTGTTGATATAACATGACCCAGGACTGCAACTGAGATCAACCAGAACTCACACTTAGAAAACTTAGCATACAACTGACTGTCCTTCAAATTCTGAAGAATGACTCGAAGGTGCTGCTCGTGCTCCTCCCGGCTGCGGGAATAAATTAGAATATCATCAATGAAGACAATCACGAAGGAATCCAAATAAGGTCTGAACACTCAGTTCATCAAGTCCATGAAAGCTACTGGGGCATTAGTCAACCCGAATGACATCACTAAGAACTCATAATGACCATACCGAGTGCGAAAAGCTGTTTTAGGGACATCGGATGCCCTAATCCTCAACTGATGGTAGCCAGATCTCAAATCGATTTTCAAAAATACCTTGGCACCCTGAAGCTGATCAAACAAATCATCAATTCGTGGAAATGGATACTTGTTATTGATGGTCACCCTGTTCAATTGCCGATAATCTAAACACATCCTCATCGAACCATCCTTCTTCTTAACAAAAAACACTGGCGCACCCCAAGGAGAGACACTAGGCTTAATGAAGCCTTTATCAAGCAAATCCTGCAACTGTTCTTTCAACTCCTTCAACTCTGGCGGGGACATATGATATGGCAGAATAGAAATGGGCTGAGTGCCTGGAGCCAGATCAATGCAAAAATCAATATCCCTGTCGGGTGGCATAACTGGCAGGTCTGTAGGGAACACCTATGGAAACTCACGGACTATGGGCACAGACTCCATAGAAGGAACCTCGGCACTAGAATCACGAACATAATCCAAATATTCCAAATACCCCTTCTCAACCATGCGCCGAGCCTTCATATATGAGATAACCCTGCTTGAAGAATGACCAGGAGTCCCCCTCCACTCCAGTCCAGGCAACCCGAGTAATGCTAATGTCACGGTCTTGGCATGACAGTCCAGTATGGCATGGTAAGGCGACAACCAATCCACCCCCAAAATAACATCAAAATCCACCATATCAAGGAGCAGAAGATCTACACTGGTCTCAAGACCATCAATAACCACAACACATGAATGGTAGACACGATCAACTACAATAGAATCACCTACCGATGTAGACACATATATAGGAGTACTTACAGAATCATGAGGCATAACCAAATAAGGAGCAAAATAAGATGACACATAGGAATATGTGGACCCTGGATCAAATAAAACTGAAGCATCACTGCTGCAAACCGAAACCAAACCTGTGATAACTGCATCGGAGGCCTCAACCTCAGGTTTGGCCGAAATAGCGTAACATCAGGGCTGGGCCCCACCAGTCTGAACTACATCCCTGGGACGGCCTCCTACAGGCTGACCTCTACCTCTAGCGGCATGGGCTCCACCTCTAACGACCTGACCTCTACCTCTAACACCTCGACCCCACCTCTAGCTGGCTGAGCGGGCGGTGGAACACCTGGTACTAGAACCATGGCACGAGAACCCTGGTGCTGAGAACTGCTCGAGGCTCGAGGGAAAAATCTGTGCCTCTGATCACCACAAGTATAACAAGCCATCGGCTGCTGAGGCTGCTGACCCTGAAACTGACCTTGATGACCCGAGTAACCACCCTAAAAGCCCTGAATCGGCGGTGCACTTATAGGAGCTGATGGTGCATTGTAGGGCAACTGATCAGAATATTGCATATGAGAATCACGGCCACTTGGAGCACTGTGAGAAACCTGAAGTGCCGAATTAAATGGCCTAGGAGGATGGCCCCTACAAAAAGAATCCCTGCCTCCAGATGAAGCGCCACTGAACCTGCCAAAATGACGAGGTCTCTTGTCAGACCCCTGACCACCAACAGAACCATCTCAACTCGTCTGGCCACATTGGCTGCATCCTGGAAAAAAATCTCACTCCCTATCTCCTTGGCCATCTGCAATCTGATCGGCTGAGCTAGCCCTTAATAAATCTCCTCACCCTCTCTTTCTCGGTGGGAAGTATCATAATAGCATGCCGGGCCAAGGTAACAAATCTGGTCTCGAACTGAGTGACGGTCATAGAGCCCTGCTGGAGACGCTCAAACTGCCTCCGTAGATCCTCTCTCTGAGTGATAGGAAGAAACTTCTCCAGAAATAGCTGAGTGAATTGGGCCCAAGTCAAGGCCGGTGATCCAACTGGTCTGGCCAAACAATAGTCTCTCCACCAAGTCTTGGCGGGACCTGACAGACAAAAAATAGCAAAGTCGACCCTATTGGTCTCTACTATCCCCATGTTCCGTAGAACCTTATGGCAGCTATCCAAACAGTCCTGGGGATCCTCTGAAGATGCACCGTTATAAGTAGTAGTGAAAAGCATGGTTAACCTGTCCAACCTCCACAAAGCATCAGCAGACATAGCTACTCCATCACCGGTCTGAGCCATAATACCCGGCTGAACTACCCCAGCTGGCTGAGCTACTGGAGTCTGAAACTGAGGAGCCAACTGCTCCGGAGTACAAGTAGCGGGAGTCTGGGCTCCTCCCCCAGCCTGAGAGACGGGTGGTGCTGCAGGAAGCAAACCTGCCTGAGCGACACTCTCCATGAGGCCCACTAGACGGACCAGAGCATCCTGAAGTATTGGGGTGGAAATGAACCCCTCGGGAACCTGAGCTGGCCCAACCGGGACTGTCTGGGCAGGAACCTCATCAACAAACTCTACTTGAGGCTCCGCCACTGGGGCTACTGCTCTGGGCTGAGCTCTGCCCCTGCCTCGGCCTCTCGTAGGAGCTGCAACTGGAGGCTCGGGCTACTGATCAGTGGATGAAGAAGCAGGCTTCCTCTCCATCTGCGAGAGAATATAATAGAAAATAAGTTAGCATTTAGAATTCAAACCGCACGACAAAGAAGAATAGATGTGAAGTTATTCCTAAACTCTGTAGCCTCTGGGGGATAAGCACAGACGTCTCCACACCGATCCCTTAGACTCTACTAAGCTTGTCCGTGAATTTGTGAGAACTAGGCAACATAGTCCTCTGATACCAACTTGTCACGACCCGAATTTCCCATCATCGGGACCGTGATGGCGCCTAACATTGAACCCGCTAGGCAAGCCAACGTAAATATTCAATTTATCTTGTTCCTTTATTATTACCAAATAGCATGAGAAAAGACAACACTAACTTAGATAGAAGTACAAAATGGAGCAAGGTATATAAACTCAATGTATGCCTGTACGAAATTTCACAAAAAAACAAATCCCAGAACTTTGGAGTTACAAACTCACGAACTGTCTATGAATAATACACATAATGGTCTGAATGGAATAAGTACATCTGTTTCTGAAGTAACTAGAACATAATAAAAGAACAAAAGTAGGAAGGGATGCCAAGGCCTGCGGATGCTTGCAGGACTACCTCGAGGTCTCTACTAGACTGAAGGCAGCAACCTTGATATATGGTCCGTAGGGTCCTACACCGGGATCTGCACAAAAGTTCAGAGTGTAGCATCAGTACAACCGACCCCATGTACTGAGTAAGTGCCGATCCTAACCTTGGCGAAGTACACGGAGAAAAAAAATAATACAACGAGAAATAAACAATTAAGCATAAGGGAAAAAAGGGAACATGCTGAGGGAAGGAAATATCAAATAATGAAAGTAACGAGGTAAGGAACAATTTATATATCAATTTAAGCAACAGAATAGTAATACAAAAACAAGTGCACGACATCACCCTTCGTACTTTTACTCTCGTCCTCACCATCAGAATCAATATATTCGGCACGACATTACCCTTCGTGCTTTTACCTCACAATATCATGGCACATCATTATCCTTCGTGTATTATCTCTCATATCATGGAACGGCATCACCCTTCGTGCTTTTACAATCACAAAATCGGCAGGGCATCACCCTTCGTGCATTATCATTCACTCAAAATCTCACGCACGGCATCACCCTTCGTGCTTTTACACTCTTCCTCACCCAATCACATCAAATAATGGAAATCCAATGATGCGAGACTAAATTGCATAGTTTAACATGTGATATACCTTACATTTCATGAGCATTAATGATAGAATTACACTTGTTATGTGCTTAATGGAGTTTATTTCATGTGTAGGTGAATTGGAAATGAAAACGGAGCTAAAGGGATGCAAATACGTCAAAAATACGCAAAAGGAGACGCCCGGGCGATAGCCG